>ONZH01028517.1:0-84190 GCA_900303285.1 Rhinella marina
TGTAATTTTTTAAAATAACCAAAAAATGGATTAAAAAAAAAAAAACTAACTATCATGGACATGGCTTTCGATTTTCAATCATCTGTAGTGCTGAGTTTGTGTATATCCAATACAGATAAATATATAAAACAGTCTTCTCTTCGTATATTTCTACAGCTTTCTGCATATCAGTACGATTTATAAAGAAGCTTTTTGTGGGAAAAATATAAAGCTACAAAAGTAAGACTACAGTAAGTTTTAACTGCATAAAAGTGCAAAAGTGCATGCATCTGCGGGTCACCCTTAAATTTTTTGGACGGTCAGCTCGGCAGCAGCATGGAGTCCTATTCTATTATTCATAGCTCAAGTATTGAGGCGATCCGCCCTGGTTTGAACACTCAAATTTTTTAGTGCCACTGACACACTCTGGTACCACATGTCAGCATTCAGTTTGATGGGGGACATGTGTACCATTGTAGAAAATGACTGGCCGCAGGGTTATGCCCCATATGTCACATGTCATATAAGACCACCAAATGTGGAGATCCCCTATCAGCTGACAGATTCCCCTTAGAAAAGAGACACATTTTTAAAGGGAGTCTGTCACCTCATTTTCACCTATATAACTAACAGCACTGCCCCATAGAAGATTGCATACAAATCTCAGACATACCTGTGTGCACTGTGTATCTGTATTACATGTCAAGAAAAAGCACTTTTATTCTGCAGGAAAACAGCTCCCAAGTGCCCGGCTGAAAGTGAAACTAAAAACAGCTTTCTCTCCTGACTCGATTTCTAACAGCTAGATCTTCTGATATACTGGATATAATGCTATGATTTGTATCAATGCTATGGTATCATTTTAAAGCTTGGACTGTCAGCTTTCAAAGAAGGTCGGAACCATTGTTCTATCTGCTACTAATCCCAAGTTATGAGCAGCTAAAGCTGCCCTCCCCCCTCCAGTCTGCAGCAGCAGCAGCAGAGCCGGGCACTTGGGAGCTGTTTTCCTGCAGAATAAAAGTGCTTTTTCTGAACAAGGAATACAGACACAAAGTGCACACAGGTATGTCTGAGATGTGTATGCAATCGTCTGTGGGGCACTGCTGTTAGCTATATAGGTGAAAATGAGGTGACAAGACTCCCTTTAAATGTACTGATAAAACCGAGTCTTCGTGCCAAAAGAGGCCTATCAGTAGGAATGTTTGATCATTCAAATCAGGGGAAGATAATTCTGTGACACAATCCAAACAAGGAGCACAAAGCCATTTCTTAATACATTACTCATTTAGACAGGCTGTCAAGACCAGAACCGAAGTTATCACAGGGCCTAGGCTTGGTGGAGGGATAGACACTTTGGGGGTCATTTATCAAACTGGTGTAAAGTTGAACTGGCTTAGTCTCCCATAGCAACCAATCAGATTCCACCTTTCATTTTGGACAGCTCCTTTGGAAAATGAAAGGTAGAATCTGATTGGTTACTATGGGCAACTAAGCCAGTTCTACTTTACACCAGTTTGATAAATCTCCCCTTTATGGTGAAAGCATATTTTGTTGTACTTTGTGTGATAACTATTTTGCACTTTTTTGTGGCATTTTCTGCACATTTGCTTTTTGTTTAAAAAATGTCCACTCCAGAAAAAACTATGGAAATTTTTCATATGTGTTTCATTTCCTTCTCTGTTGGGAAAAACACCTGAAAAAATAACATCCAGACATTTGTTTTGACAAAAAAAAGCCACTAAAAACGCTTTAAATCTGGATAAGGGCTCATTCACAGAACCGTGGTTTGGTTCTGCATCCAAACCGCATTTTTTGCGGCTCGGGTGCGGCCCCATTCACTTCAATGGGGCCTCAAAAGATGCGGACAGCATTCCGTGTGCTGTCTGCATCCGCTGCTCCGTTCCGTGGCCCCGCAAATATAATTGATTTCCTATTGAATAAGCATTTCCATAATGGGCCGCCCGTTCCGTTCCGCAAATTGCGAAAGGCTCACAGGCAGCATTCGTGTTTTGCGGATCCGCAATTTGTGGACCACAAAACACGGCACATTCGTGTGAGCCAGCCCTAATGCAGCAAGTTCCTCTGTGGCATTTATGCGTTTACCCAAAGGAGCATTGCATGGCCACTTCTTACACCTAGTAGACGCTCTCCACAGGGTGTGATAGTACCCCTGGATGTAGTGATAAAAAATTACCAAACCAAATTCATGTGTGTAGGGGCCCTTAGTGTTGTTTTTATGCTCATGTATCTCCTGTATAAATGGATTTTGACAGGCAATATGCGTCTGTTGATTCCTTCTCATCTGTGCACATTCCCACACACAGGAAAAATTTGTGCTGTGATCAATCTGTTTTATGCAAATAGTGATTTCTTCCCTTTTTAAAAGAACACGATGAAAAGCAGATTTAAATGATGAGAAATATTATTTCAAAACTTATTTTATCTCACACTTTTGATGTCATTTTTACACAAAGGTTTTTTTTTTTTTTTACACAAAAACAATTCATCTTTGAACAACAGGTATTCAAAAAGTGTGAGTCTAAGGTTATGTTCACATGCAGCAGGTTCAGCAGGTTTGTTGCAGAAATGTCTGCAAGTGTGCCATTTAGGCTTTCTATAAGGGCTCATGCACACAGCCGGTGCCGGCCACGGCCGTATTGCGGCCCGCATACACCGTGTCCGCAATACACGGGCATCGGCTGTGTGCAGTCCACATCGCGGATCGCGGGCCCATTCACTTAAATGGGTCCGCAATCACGGAGATGTGGAACGGAGGCACGGATCGGAACACCACGGAAGCACTGGCACTACTTTTTTGCGGTGCGGACCTTAGGATGCGGATCGCAGACCCCATTCAAATGATCGTGATCTGAATGTGGCAGCCCCACAGTCAGTGCCCGTGCATTGTGGACCGCAAACTGCGGTCCACAGTACTGGCACTGACAGCACACGTTCGTGTACATGAGCCCTTATACTGTAGTTAGACCCCTAGTTGCTAGATCCCCACAGTGAAGATTTTATGCTGTGTCTGATTGAGATGTTTTAAAGGGTTTCTGTCATCAGAATTTAGCATTGCAAACCGAGTGTCATTTGCAATGCGCAAATGACACCTGATGACAGATATGTTAATTTTATAGTTTTCTGTAGAGTAGGTTTGGAGAAAATAGCGTTTTTAAAATATGTAAATGAGCTTCCCTAGGTGCATGGGGCGTTAACCCTGCACCTAGTAGCGGCGTAATTCCTCCTCTTACCCCTCCTCCGTTGCGGTGATTAACAGGGCCAGGCAGCCAGCTCTTTCGGCTCCTAGCCCTGTCCGAGTGCGAAATCCCGCGCCTGTGCATTGCGATCAACAATCCGCGCATGAATATGGCAATGCCAAGAAATTTAGTTTTAAAGTTTCTATTTATTGTAGTATTTAAAAAACTATACAAATGTGTTATTGCTGTAATCCTACTGACCCACAGAATAAAGATAACAGGTCTGTTTTACCATAGCGTGGTCCATTTTTTTTCCAGCTTCCCAATACATCGTATGCAATATTAAATGCTGCCATTAGGAAGTGCAACTTATTCCACCAAAAAAAGCCCTCCTATGGCTATGTGAATGGAAACATTTTAAAGTTTTGACTCTGGGAATGCAGAGAGTGAAAACTTTCACTGCTGAAGCCAGTCCTGGGCTGCAGCAGAGCATGGGACCATGTCCATGCAGCACTGGATGTAAACACTCCAGGAACTGAAACATGGACACCCTGGAGACAGCATGGAGGACCAGAGTAGCGAGGAGCAGGTAACTATGAATTTTCTGTTTCAGGAGGCAGGCTGCAGGAAGTACTGTAGATAAAAAGTAATTATTCCCCAAAAATCCCTTTAATAGGTAAATACTGTAGAATACAGCTTTATAGAAATAGAAAATCTGGTCTCCCTTTTTTCCAGGAATTGCATCACTGTATCACTGGTCTGTTTCTGGTATTGCAGCTCATACTATATACAGCCCATGAACAAGAGTTGTACTGTTTAAGAGAACAATCAGGCCCCATACATAGTGACCTGTATGTGTGGGTGGCCAGTGAAGGTCAACAAGAAATAAGCTGGAATTTAAAGGGTTTATCCAATGATTAATATAAAAAATGAAAATCAGACATCATATAGTACATGACAATTGCATTCTAGCAAATTTAGAACCAGCCTGTACTTCACATGGATCCACAGCTTCCTCCTATTTCATTGCTTCAATTTTTCTGATGGACTTTCTGCAGGCTGGCAGCTCAGGGGGCTTGTCCTTTCTCAGGGGATGTATCCTTTATGCTGCATCTCTCTCCCTGTGGATGTCACAGCTTCTAAAAGTAAGTAGGGCTGGTGGCATGTAAAGGATGGAACTGAGCATGTGCGTCCAGAGCAGAGGCGTAGCTAGAGGTTCAGCACAGGGGGGGCGAAACATACTTGAGTGGGCCCCCCACTTGGCTTCCCAAACGCACGTTTCCAACTTCACAGGCACATACTACTAGTTGTGGTTATAATATTGTATTAGAAAGATGACTATATAAACTGCTAGATAATCTATGCTGTTAAGTACAGTACAATAGACTTTCTACATACCCTACTGTAAATACACTACCATATAATGCAGTAAAATATAGGAGTAATAGGATTAAAAAACAACGGGACTCCTATGTTAAAGGAAACCTGTCCCCAGTTTTTACATCACTAAACTAACAGTCCCCTGCCCCCATCAGACCTCAGATCATCAGAATGTGCCCCCATCAGACCTCAGATCATCAGAATGTGCCCCCATCAGACCTCACATCAGCGTATTGTGCCCCCATCAGACCTCAGATCAGCGTATTGTGCCCCCATCAGATCTCAGATCAGCGTATTGTGCCCCCATCAGACCTTGGATCAGCCTACTGTGCCCCCATCAGACCTCACATCAGCCTACTGTGCCCCCATCAGACCTCAGATCAGCCTACTGTGCCCCATCAGACCTCACATCAGCGTATTGTGCCCCCCACCAGACCTCAGATCAGCGTATTGTGCCCCCATCAGACCTCAGATCAGCGTATTGTACCTCCATCAGACCTCAGACCAGCTTATTGTGCCCCATCAGACCTCAGACCAGCGTATTGTGCCCCCATCAGACCTCAGATCAGCGTATTGTGCCCCCATCAGATCTCAGATCAGCGTATTGTGCCCCCATCAGACCTCACATCAGCCTACTGTGCCCCCATCAGACCTCAGATCAGCTTAATGTGCTCCCATCAGACCTCAGATCAGCGTATTGTGCCCCCATCAGACCTCACATCAGCCTACTGTGCCCCCATCAGACCTCAGATCAGCGTATTGTGCCCCCCACCAGACCTCAGATCAGCGTATTGTGCCCCCATCAGACCTCAGATCAGCGTATTGTACCTCCATCAGACCTCAGACCAGCTTATTGTGCCCCATCAGACCTCAGACCAGCATATTGTGCCCCCATCAGACCTCAGATCAGCGTATTGTGCCCCCATCAGATCTCAGATCAGCGTATTGTGCCCCCATCAGACCTCACATCAGCCTACTGTGCCCCCATCAGACCTCACATCAGCCTACTGTGCCCCCATCAGACCTCAGATCAGCTTAATGTGCTCCCATCAGACCTCAGATCAGCGTATTGTGCCCCCATCAGACCTCACATCAGCCTACTGTGCCCCCATCAGACCTCAGATCAGCGTATTGTGCCCCCCACCAGACCTCAGATCAGCGTATTGTGCCCCCATCAGACCTCAGATCAGCGTATTGTGCCTCCATCAGACCTCAGACCAGCTTATTGTGCCCCATCAGACCTCAGACCAGCGTATTGTGCCCCCATCAGACCTCAGATCAGCGTATTGTGCCCCCATCAGATCTCAGATCAGCGTATTGTGCCCCCATCAGACCTCACATCAGCCTACTGTGCCCCCATCAGACCTCACATCAGCGTATTGTGCCCCCATCAGACCTCAGATCAGCTTAATGTGCTCCCATCAGACCTCAGATCAGCGTATTGTGCCTCCATCAGACCTCAGATCAGCGTATTGTGCCCCCATCAGACCTCAGATCAGCAGACTGTGCCCCCATCAGACCTTATATCAGCCTACTGTGCCCCCATCAGACCTCAGATCAGCGTATTGTGCCCCCATCAGACCTCAGATCAGCGTATTGTGCCCCCATCAGACCTCAGTTCAGCGTATTGTGCCCCCATCAGACCTCAGATCAGCGTATTGTGCCCCCATCAGACCTCAGATCAGCGTATTGTGCCCCCATCAGACCTCATATCAGCCTACTGTGCCCCTATCAGACCTCAGATCAGCGTATTGTGCCCCCATCAGACCTCAGATCAGCCCACCCAGCCACATAGGATTAAAATAAAAAACCTTACTTACCTGTTCTGCGCTGCGGCTGCCCTCCGGTCCGCGCTCTGCTCTCTTCCCTGGCCCGCGCACACTATGACCTGACGCTGCGTGCAGCGTCAGGTCATAGTGCGCGCCACCAGGGAAGAGAGCAGAGCGCGGACCGGAGGGCAGCCCAGCGCAGAACAGGTAAGTAAGGTTTTTTATTTTAATCCTATGTGGCTGGGTGGGCTGATCTGAGGTCTGATGGGGGTCCCTAAATACAAGTGAGCGCTTCCATAATGGAAGCGCTCACTTGTATTCGCCTGATTCTGGGCCCCCCTGAGTCACTGGGCCCGGAGCCGTCGCCCCCCCTGCCCCCCCGGTAGCTACGCCACTGGTCCAGAGATATTACTGAGGTGGACAGGGAAATAAGAAAAGGAACAAATGGTGGGTGGCTCTATGCAGATACAAGTTATTGAATAATTTAGTGGCTATACATGCTATTATAAAAGTATTCAGAGTCAGGCACTGGTTTGAAAAAAATAAAATATTTTTTTGTGGGACAACCCCTTTAAGGGGTGTAAATGTTACCTAGAGCATGACTAAAAGTGACATTATTCACTCCCGTTCTATCCTTTTTGTCGCACTTTACACAATGACCGAGGATCATAAATAATAGCAACCTTCTAAAAATCTGAAAATTGCTAACCTGAGCTTTTTATTTCTTTTGCACTTAGGTGGGTGAATGCCCGCACTTTCTTTATTTTCATGTTAGCTGTGTAAAAGAAATGTACATTAAGCAGTAACGTAAATTCAATCATTTTCCATTCCTCTAGTTTGAATAACAATACGGGAAACCTCTTTGTAGAAGGAGGCGTCTTTATTTGATGCCTCGTAAACCTTATGTTTGGGATTAAAGGATAGTTTGACTGCGGGAGTTCTCGATATTGTCCCTGACAGCGCGCCCACAGTATTACTTAACCAAAAAGAGTATCTTGTTTACTCAGCCATGTGTTGATTTTCCCTTTAACAAATTGTGTTTTCTGCTGACTAAAAGAGTGCTCCCCCTGCACCTAGAACCACTAACTGAAACAAAATAGCTGTCATTAAGTAATTGAATTTCTGACCTGGATTCAATTTCCTGAAATTCTACACTCTATCACCTTTAAAGTTGCTGTTCAGACACCTCTGGCCTTTTTACAGCTTCCGATGAATAATTTATCTTAGCAGATCCCTCAAAGAATGTAGTATATGAACCAGGTAAAGTCTCCTCACGTGTTATTCAAAGCAAGCAGCTAATACATGTATACCTGTGTTATATTACATTAATTGCATTACAAATACTCAAAAAAATCAAAATTTGCCCTATTGAGCTGTGCATACACAATTATTTAAGGGGGGTTTCCCACAATTGTAAATACATGATACCTACTACCACTGGTAGAACCCCCACCGATCCCTTAGAATAAGGGGGCCAAAGCACTATTTAACCCCTTCACTACCAGTGGCATACATGTATGGCACTGGAGCGATGTGCAAACATGGTGCCTTGTCATGGTCGACGGGCCTCCACTCTTTTTTACAATAATGCCAATTGTGGTCATTAAAGCCTTTAGATGTGGTGATCAAGTGAGATCACAGCATCTAAAGGGTGAAAAACCCAGAAGCGCGAGATTCAATGCACTGTGTCTTTCTGAAGGGCATTGGAGCTGCAATTCTTATTTTGGCCAGCAAGTGGAAGGCCAGCATAACAAATGAGCAACTCTGTAGAAATAATGAATCGAAAAAATCCATGATTTTTCAGAATTAAAAAAAAAAAAAAAAAGTATTTTGTAGGCTCAAATAAGAGCTTCAAAATCATGAAAAAAAGTTTAAAAAATAAATAAAAAATATAAAAGTTTAAATCACCCTCCTTTCCATAGAATAAAAAAATATACATAAATAACAAAAAAAATTATAAACATCATGGGCATCACCGGAACCGAAAACGAAAATATTTTTCCAATGGTGTAACAGAAAAAATGGTCAAAAGGGCCAATTTGTCATTTTTCATCGCTTCACTTTCCCAAAAAATTTTATAAAATGTGATCAAAACATCACACATTCCAAAATTATATCAACAAAAAACTACATAGTGCCTAGAAAAAATGAGATCTCACACAGCTCAGTAGATAACTATAAAAAAGTTATGGGGGTCAGAATATGGTGATAGCAATAATTCAAAGTTTACATTTATTTTTACACTATTTAGACATAAAAACCTATAGATATGTAGTATCATTGTAATCTTACTAACGCAGAGAATGAAGGGCACAGGTTAGTGGAGGAATTGCGTTTTTTTCCAGTTGCACCCCATTTGGATTTTTTTCCTACTTCCCACTACATTGTATGCTATATTAAATAGTGGCATTAGAAAGTACAACTTGTCCTGCAAAAAATAAGCCCTCCTACAGCTATGTGAATGGAAAAATAAAAAAGTTATGGCCAAAGGAGGTTAGGGAAGAAAAATGAAAACACAAAAGCGAAAAAACCTCAGATATCCTAAGGGTTAAAAGGGTTAGCCATTATATATTACTATCTGTACATGTATGCAACTAGTAATGGACATTATAAACCGTTGGTGCTATGCTGGCCTGCCTGCAGTCCAGACCTACCACATATACAAAACATTTGGTGGATCATAAATCCAAAAATCTGGCAAAGACCCAGAATTATTGAGCAGCTACAATCCATTAAATATTAGACGAGACGGGGACACTATTCCTCTCCCCAAACTCCAGGAATTGGTCTCCTTACTTCCCAAACATTTATAGACTGTTGATTAAAGAAGAGGGGATGCTACACAATGGTAGACATTGTCCTGCCACAAGTTTTTGGAGATTTGTAGCGCAAATTAAGTTTTAAATGACTTTATTTTTTAATAAATTAGTAAAATATCTCACATTCAACATCTGATGTGTGTTCTATGATCTATTGTGAATAAAATATGGGTCTGACATTTCCAAATCATTTAATTCTGTATTTATTTACATGTTAAACAGCGGCACAACTTTTTTGGAATTGGGTTGTACACCTTGACACAAATGTCTGTCCCGGCCATACAACCCTTTAGATTTTACAAGGAGTGTGATCAGTCACAAGCTGGTAATCTGAGCACCCGTGAGAGCATTTGGATCTATTAGTACTCTTGTACAAGTGCATGTATATGCTTGTCCAAATGAATAAGGGATTGAATTACAGTTGATTTTAAAAAAAAAGCACCACACTCTAGTTCGAGGTTTTGTAACATTTCCCCATTGACTTAAACACTCACTATCTAACAAATAAATAATCTCATGTATTATTTAAAGGACCATTGGGTTTTGAGTAAACTTTTTATGTCATAGAGACAAATACATATTACTATTTTTTAAATTTTTTTTAAACATTTTACTTTTTTTAGTCCCCCTAGAGGACTTAAACCTGCAATCCTTTTATCACTTCCCTACTGCAGTGTATTATGATGTCACTGGCATTCTATTACACCCTGCCAGAGGCAGGATATAACAGGATTCCTAACAATGCAGGCCTAGGGCCTTCACAAGGTCCCTGGCTGACATAACAGTCACTTGGCACCACGTAGATGCCATGGTCACTAATGACTGGGTGGGTGTTCACTATGTACCATATTCTGTACCTGCTGCATATGGAGTAGCCTCAGCTTCATACACTGCTCATGTACAGCGTGAGGTAAATATATGTCAAGAGGTTAACTTAATACCTGTCATGTGAATGTGCCTGCATCAGGTTGCAGGTGATCGGTTAGACTTTCAAAAGTGACATAATTTGACATGTTTTCCTCTTGGTTTGGTTGCTGTTTACCACACCCCTTCCCCTCAGCTGTTGCGGGTGTGGTGATTGTCTTTCCCCTATTCATCCCTTCCCCTCCCCTTGCAGTTTATACTTTCTGCTGACATTGTTGTGTGTGGTGTGGATCTCGGCTGAGATCCGGTTGCTGCAATATCTGCATTAAGATAAGTGTCATTTTCCCTTTTGTGTTTATCCTACTTTTCCCTGTTGTGGTTTTGCCTTCTGGAGTCTCCTGTTCGTCCGTCCTTTTGGAGGAACGGGTTGACTCCTTCCCCTGTCACTAGTGGCAGGGTTCTCTAGGGTCAGGTGTTATTAGGTTCCTGTGTATGAACTCTCCTACGACTAAGGCCTGTTCATCCTGGTAGTCAGTCAGGGCCTAGTTTCAGGGTTTCCTGCAGGAGGTGACCATTTCCCTTGTTTGGTCCTTTTCCCTTCCCTCTTACACTTGGTGTGGCTATACCCTCCACACCAGAGCGTGACAATACCCCCATGACGTGCAGTCCTAAACATGCAGGCTATGTTAACAGCATTGGTGCTCCAAAACATCTACACCCAGGGTGTCCTCATTTTAGTGTGACGCACAGAAGACAGCAACCTCATAGTAGACCACAGAGCCCTTATACCATGCTGGTAGTGGATTCCTACTATAATGCAAAAGTACTTCAGTTGAATAAGCTGCCATATGAAAGGGAAGCGTGTTACCGATCCATTCTCCTTTTAGCAGGAGCAATCAAAATCATCATTATGTGTTTATGTGTTCATGAAAGGACTGCTACCCCACGTTTCCATGCCTCTGTACAGGCTGCAGTTATACATGTATACCAAGGTACAGAAGGATGGAAGACTATGGGCGTTATTAGTGGCTCGTGTTCAGTAGTGGCAATTCTAGGAACACCTCCTCCAATTGCTGCCATCAGAAAATTGATCTTTAGATCAAAGTATTGTAAAAACGGAACATATTCACACTGCAGCAGCGGGATGCCTCTCTTGTCACACTGCTCGAGCTAGCAAGGATATTTGAAATCACTGGAAATAAAATGTAAATTAATAGATTTTATTCGTGTTCTTCATGGAAAACCTACTTCCCTGTATAACTAAAAGGTTTATATGCAGCTATTCCATGGGGAAATACAGAAGGGCCGCACATGGATGTTTAAATGGCAGGGTAGTGTTGGGTGCACGGCTTAATTGCTCCAGTTTCAGCTCACTGCTCATTTTTAGCCATGTTAACAAATAATGCCACCGTTAAACACAAGGGGTCCTGCTAGCTCAAGTCATTTACTGTAATTGTGCAGGGAATTACAGGGGAAGAAGATGTGATAATCATTTTAATATTAAGTTGTTACATTTATCATATCCTTCAAAAATTTGTCTTACGTTTATTTGATCTGCACTAATACTCTGAGTAATTACTTCAGGAGAAACTGTGCAGCCTTTATAACCACGGAACAGTCTGTCTTTTACATCATTTGTACATTCAGTACCTCAAACCAGCATTATAATATTATCCAGCACAGGACGCTGCCATTAGCAGTGGATAGTGGGTGGTGATGATGAACCTTGCAGGTCTTAATGGGGTTGTCTCACTTCAGAGCATTTCTCATGTAGAGAAAGTTAATAGAAGGCACTTACTAATGTATCATTATTATCCATATTGCCTCCTTTGCTGGCTGGATTCATTTTTCCATCATACTATAGTTTCCAGTTAGTTTCCAGTGGTTATGACCACCCTACAGTACAGATACGAGGTAGCCTGGACAGGAGCTGCTCCACTAGCCTATGTGTGCTCCAGCAGAGGCCACTGTTTTTTCCTATAGTGTGAAAGCACGACCACCGCTGCTGGATTGCAGGGTGGTCGTAACCCCTGGATACAAGCAGTGTATAATGTGATGGAAAAATTAATCAAGCCAGCAAAGGAGGCAATATGGACAGTCACAATACATTAGTAAGTGCCTTGTGTTACCTTTATCTACATGACAAATGCCTTTTGCTGAAGTGAGGCAACCTTTTTAAAGGGTTTCATTCATGTTCCATTAATAATTTAAAGGGGGTTTCCAGCATTTTCATATCTTCAGAAGAGGTCATCAATATGAGATTGGTGGGGGTCTGACTCCCAGCACCACCACCAATTAGCTGTTTGAGGAATCTGCAGTTCTTACCAGAGTTCTGGTGAGCGATGCCATCTCCCTGCAGTTTACTTGAATGGGACTGAGCTGCGCCTAGGTCATGTGACCGATGATGTCACATGTCCTAGGGAGGGGCCTAAGCACTCACGGAGAGCCACAGCCTCTTCATACAGCAGCTCAGTGAGGGTGCTGGGAGTTTGACCCCCACTGATCAGATATTGATGACCTATTCAGAGGATAGGCCATCAATATCAAAATCCCAGAAAATCCTCTTAAAGCAAATATCTACCTATGATGTATAATGACCTATGTCTTTAGTAGTTGGACACCACAGCTGTCACACAAAGGCAAGGGGCTCAATGCAGGGAGCACTTGCAGGAGCAGTGCCTTGCAGAATAAAAGTTCATATTCATACTACTCCTGAGTTTGATACTCCCTGCCTAATGCTTTCAGCAGTTTTGCTTGGTCCAGTGTTCATTGCAGTTAAGTGAGAGCAATGGTGATGCTCTCATTGCACCAAAAACCTAAGCTGTATATTAAGAAAAAGTATCTTAACTCGAGAGCAGAGCCTCAGATCAACAAAAGAAAAACAGTGTTTTAATCAGGTGAACCACAGCCATATGTCTATGCAAACAGGGAGTTCACTGGTGACAGATTCCCTTTGAATTACTGTAAACCTATGGGCTCATGCACACAAACGTATTTTTGGTCTGCATCCAGTCCGCTTTTTTCAGGTCGGATACGGACCCATTCACTTCATTCGGGCTGAAAATGATGCGGACAGCCCACCCGTGAGCTGTCCGCATCCCTATGTCCATTCGGTCCCACAAAAAAATGGAACATGTCCATTTTACAGACAAGGATAGGACAGTTTTATAGAGGGCAGGGCGTTCTATTCCGCAAAATGCGGAAGGTACATGGCTGGTTTCCATGATTTTCAGATCCACAACTTCCGGACTGCAAAAATGGCTACAGCTGTGTGCATGAGTCCAGAGAAAGGAAACACAGCTCTGGAAAAATGAAGAGACCACTCCAAAATAATCAGTTTCTCGAGTTTTACAATTTATGGGTATGTGTTTGACTGAAATGAGGAAATTTGTTTTATTCTATAAATGACTGACAGCATTTTTTCTAAATTCCAGATAAAAATATTGGGCTAGATTTATCAAAACTGGTGTAAAGGAAAACCGTCTTAGTTGCCCATAGCAACCAATCAGATTCCACCTTTCATTTTTCAGAGCTCCTTTGGAAAAAGAAAGGGGAAAGCTGATTGGTTGCTATGAGCAACTAAGCCAATTCTACTTTACATCAGTTTGCTAAATGAGGTGTGCCTGTGATGGAGTTCAACAAATACTGGAGTGGAATAGATGTCAGATGTCATGTGGAAATGCAGGTTTATGAAAAAATGGAGTGGTATTTAATTTTTTTCCAGAGCTGTATATGTACAATATTTGCAAACTACAAGCCAATACAAGCAGAACTTACTAATGCACTTTCGACCAAAAAAAGTTTGAATGTAGGTTTCCCACTGAGAATGGAATAGGTGTAGATTTTTTATTACAGACAAAAAAAAGCAGTCATAAATATAGTGATGAAAAACATGTTGGGTCTGGGGGTGCTGGATCTAGCTTAGATTTGGTTGATTTACAATAATCTGTCAAGAAAGTATTTAAAGCATGCACTTTTAATGCTACTAAAAACTTGTATACGTTTCTGCACATTATTTCTCAAACTGCCTTAACTTGCTATATTATAGAAATGCACATTTTTTTTTTAAAGGGGTTGTTTACCTTCTGGAAGGGGGGGGGGGTTGAGCAGACTCCCCCATCCCTAACCAGGCCTACAAAGGGAAGCATATTTACCTGCTCCCCTGGATCGCTTCAGTCCTACCTTTGCTGTGGGGCACACTGTCCCTACTGCTGGTGTGATGATGTGAGGAGCCATTGCATATGACACTCGTCACCCCTAATAGTGATAAGAGGGTCATGAAACGCTCAGTGATATGTACAGGACATCCTGCAGCCACATGTATTGCCTCTCATGGCAGAGCTTCTAGCTAGCATTTTTAAGCAGGGTAATTCATTTAGATTTCTTTTGTTCATTCACTTTGCATTTTGTTAATCGATAAAAATGAAATATTAACACATTTTTAAAAGCATTCTTATGTAGTTTGCAATATTTCCCCACACCTGCCAAAAACTTTTCTACAGTACTGTGTATCACAGTGGCCCATGCTCTATGATAAATTTAGTGCATCTTTAGACACCTATTGGTTGGATTGCATTTTGGTGCACAGTCTTTTAAGACACACCTTTTCCAGCCCACTATTTCCCTTTTCCTCTAAGCCACACCTCCTTGTGCTAGAGAGGTGCAAAATGTGCCTATGGCATAATAAATGGGGTGCAAAACGTGTATGACTTTTTTAACAAATTGAGACAGAATTGTGGTGCATTTAGTTTAGTAACTCCTCCATATTCTGAAAACAAAGCTCAAATTAAAGTAAATGCAACATCTAATACAATTGTATACAATAGATGATCTAATACAATGTTTTCTGTGTTTCCAGTTACTTGTAAAATGTCTTCAGTAGGGAAATGTGGCGAAAAATAAAAGCTGGATAAACGCCACAATACAGCATTTTATCAATGCAGTTCTTATAGGTTTTCCTAGAATTGCTTCTTTTTTTAAATGGTGACTATTCTCCTTTGTTTTACATTTTCATGGTCACTTTACAGACACTATTTTGAATAGAAATGGTTATAGTAAAACATTGATGGAAATTTTCGGAACTATCAAGTTTGTGCGCTGTCTGAGACTATAACTGTATGCTGATTGACTGCTGGTCAAGTTCTAATGTGAGTCACTTTCTTATTATTCCTGCTTTCTTTCACTCTCTTTTCTTTCTATTTTTATTTTCTTAACTTCTTTTCCTTCCTTTTTTACTTCTTCCAGATGGCATCTTTCCTCAACGTTGCTTACTTCAATGTCAAGGGTATGGGCACCCCTTGAAAGAGAACGATGCTCCTTAATGATTTGTTTCTTTGCTTCGTTCAGGAGTCTCACTACTTTCAGCAGGACCATTCTTCGAAGCTTTCTAATAAGTACTGTATGTTTTTTGAAGTTTTCGAGTAAGAAGTGCTGTATGGATTGTCACAGCTGTTCCCCTGGCCCAAAAGTCCAGGGGCATCAGCATTCTCACAGCATATTTAATCTGTCCCTTGAGACAAAAAAAAACAACAAAACTCTGTTATATTTGTCACTCAAAACAATAGGACAGAGAAGCCAACATTTATAAGGCATAAATGCTGAGGAGGCAGTCATAAGATATGCGGAATCTAACCCAGTGGTGCACGCTGTTTGATAGGGATGGCACATCTTTCCGCATATTAGACTTCCTTTTTTTTTTCTGCTAAAACTGACGCACAGTTGTGACAAAATTGTGCCCCCTTTACTACCCAGTCTAGCAAGGTACAAACAACTTTTTGCTGCAAATCAATAATACATTTGTCTTGATTTATTTGTGCCAAAATTATAGTTCAACCAACCACAGTACAATAAAATACAGTAGTAAATCTGTCCCTTGCTTCATACAATAGTCTCTTGGGATTGCTTTCTTAATGATGCAACAGCTGCTATAGGCACATCAATATCTGATGGACATGTAGAGAGTCATTACTGGGAACTGGCAACATGTAAAGGGTAATTAGGAAATGATAGTGAGATCATTGCTTTCTGAGAAAAATATCCTGATCCTTACACAAATCAATTCAAACATTGATCTCACAACCGTGAAAACATGTTTTGCCTATAAGTTCCTCTGGTTTATTGGAACACTCATACACTTAGGTAAACTCATATATTATAGAAATGTATCTGCAATCGTTACTCTCAGGCTTCAAACACACAGTGCCGATTTGTGCCGATCACTATTTATACCTGTTTCTTAAGCCAAAATCCTGGGCACGAAAAGGTATGATGGAAACATTCCTATTTGCATTACTATATTTCATCCACTTCTAGATTTGGCTCAAAAGTGTATGCAGAATACTGACCACATCTGTATGAAGCTAAAACAGCAGTATTGTAGCTAGATACAGCTGAAAAAGTACGGGAAGAATAACTGCAGTCACTCCAGTTTATGTGAGGCAGTGACAGGCCTCATACAGGATAGAGGTATGGAGGGAGTGGATTGTTCACACACACCGCAGATTTGGGTGCAAACTGGCCACAACCAGCTTTATTGTCACTTTTACAGCAGACCAAACATAAATCATAAACATAAATCCCTCGGCCATCTGGCCACTGACTTTACAGTAATTTTCCCTCTCTATTGGGATCTGGGTCTACCACCCAGCTCCCCAAAACACCACACCGTGCTTCCTTACACTGGGTTAGAGGATCCTGGTTCCCACAGGCCTTCACGCAGCCTGCTCCTTCCCCAGTCAGGGAGCCCTGATTGAAGAGCCCAGCCCACCTTTACCTGAGCTCTTCAGCTGGCTGCTAATTATGTTCATTATCAGCCTGGCTGGTGCAGACAGAGGGAAAACCCTATTTTCCCAGCCTTCTTCTCATCCAGCTTCCTCTGGTTGATACACCGTTTTATGGCCCTCTGGCAGCTCCACTGTCACTATATATATAAATACTACTGTGTGTGTGTATATATATATATATATATATATATATTATATATATATATATATATAACACACATGGTGGGCCATTTATATGGATACACCTAAATAAAATGGGAATGGTTGGTGATATTAACTTCCTGTTTGTGGCACACTAGTATATGGGAGGGGGAAAACTTCTCAAGATGGGTGGTGACCATAACGACCATTTTGAAGTTGGCCATTTTGGATCCAACTTTAGTTTTTTCAATGGGAAGAGGGTCATGTGACACATCAAACTTATTGAGAATTTCACAAGAAAAACAATGTTGTGCTTGGTTTTAACGTTACTTTATTCTTTCATGAGTTATTTACAAGTTTCTGACCACTTATAAAATGTGTTCAAAGTGCTGCCCATTGTGTTGGATTGTCAATGCAACCCTCTTCTCCCACTCTTCACACACTGATAGCAACACGACAGAAGAAATGCTAGCACAGGCTTCCAGTATCCATAGTTTCAGCTGCTGCACATCTCGTATCTTCACAGCATAGACAATTGCCTTCAGATGACCCCAAAGATAAAAGTCTAAGGGGGTCAGATTGGGAGAACAGGTGGCCATTCAACTGGCCCACGATGACCAATCCACTTTCCAGGAAACTGTTCATCTAGGAATGCTCGGACCTGACATCCATAATGTGGTGGTGCACCATCTTGCTGGAAAAACTCAGGGAACGTGCCAGCTTTAGTGCATAAAGAGGGAAGCACATCATCATGTAGCAATTTCACATATCCAGTGGCCTTGAGGTTTTCATTGATGAAGAATGGTCCCACTATCTTTGTACCCCATATACCTCACCATACCATCAATTTTTTGGTTCCAACAGTCTTGGAGGGATCTATCCAATGTGGGTTAGTGTCAGACCAATAGCGGTGGTTTTGTTTGATAACTTCACCATTCACATAAAAGTTTATCTTTGGGGTCATCTGAAGGCAATTGTCTATGCTGTGAAGATATGAGATGTGCAGCACCTGAAACTACGGATACTGGAAGCCTGTGCTAGCATTTCTTCTGCGGTGTTGCTATCAGTGTGTGAAGAGTGGGAGAAGTGGGTTGCTTTGACAATCCAACACAATGGGCAGCACTTTGAACACATTTTATAAGTGATCAGAAACTTGTAAATAACTCATGAAAGAATAAAGTTACGTTAAAACCAAGCACACGATTGTTTTTCTTGTGAAATTATCAATAAGTTTGATGTGTCACATGACCCTCTTCCCATTGAAAAAAGTTGGATCCAAAATGGCCGCCATGGTCACCACGCATCTTGAAAAGTTTTCCCCCTCCCATATACTAATGTGCCACAAACAAGAAATTAATATCACCAACCATTCCCATTTTATTTAGGTGTATCCATATAAATGGCCCACCCTGTGTGTATATGTGTATATATATATATATATATATATGCAATTTACCACCAAAACATCAATATAAAACCGTGTGTGTATATATATGTACAGTCATGGCCAAAAGTTTTGAGAATGATACAAATATTAATTTTTACAAAGTCTACTGCTTCAGTTTTTATAATGGCAATTTGCATATACTCCAGAATGTTATAAAGAGTGATCAGCTTAACAGCAATTACTTGCAAAGTCAATATTTGCCTAGAAAATGAACTTTATCCCCCAAAACACATTTCAACATCATTGAAGCCCTGCCTTAAAAGGACCAGCTAACATCGTTTCAGTGATTGCTCCATTAACACAGGTGTGGGTGTTGATGAGGACAGGGCTGGAGATCAATCTGTCATGATTAAGTAAGAATGACACCACTGGACACTTTAAAAGGAGGCTGGTGCTTGGCATCATTGTTTCTCTTCTGTTAACCATGGTTATCTCTAAAGAAACACGTGCAGTCATCATTGCACTCCACAAAAATGGCCTAACAGGGAAGAGTATCGCAGCTGGAAAGATTGCACCTCAGTCAACAATCTATCGCATCATCAAGAACTTCAAGGAGAGAGGTTCCATTGTTGCCAAAAAGGCTCCAGGGAACCCAAGAAAGACCAGCAAGCGCCAGGACCGTCTCTTAAAAGTGTTTCAGCTGCGGGATCGGGCTACCAGCAGTGCAGAGCTTGCTCAGGAATGGCAGCAGGCAGGTGTGAGTGCATCTGCACGCACTGTGAGGCGGAGACTCTTGGAGCAAGGCCTGGTCTCAAGGAGGGCAGCAAAGAAGACACTTCTCTCCAGAAAAAACATCAGGGACAGACTGATATTCTGCAAAAGGTACAGGGAGTGGACTGCTGAGGACTGGGGTAAAGTCATTTTCTCTGATGAATCCCCTTTTCGATTGTTTGTGACATCTGGAAAACAGCTTATTCGGAGAAGACGAGGTGAGCGCTACCACCAGTCTTGTCTCATGCCAACTGTAAAGCATCCTGAAACCATTCATGTGTGGGGTTGCTTCTCAGCCAAGGGAATCGGCTCTCTCACAGTCGTGCCTAAAAACACAGCCATGAATAAAGAATGGTACCAGAATGTCCTCCGAGAGCAACTTCTCCCAACCGTCCAAGAGCAGTTTGGCGATCAACAATGCCCTTTCCAGCATGATGGAGCACCTTGCCATAAAGCAAAGGTGATAACTAAATGGCTCAGGGAACAAAACATAGAGTTTTTGGGTCCATGGCCTGGAAACTCACCAGATCTTAATCCCATTGAGAACTTGTGGTCAATCATCAAGAGACGGGTGGACAAACAAAAACCTACAAATTCTGACAAAATGCAAGCATTGATTGTGCAAGAATGGACTGCTATCAGTCAGGATTTGGTCCAGAAGTTGATTGAGCATGCCAGGGAGAATTGCAGAGGTCCTGAAGAAGAAGGGTCAACATTGCAAATATTGACTTGCTGCATTAACTCATTCTAACTGTCAACATAAGCTTTTGTTACTCATAATATGATTGCAATTATATTTCTGTATGTGATAAAAACATCTGACAAACAGACATAAAAACCAGAGGGCAGCAGATCATGTGAAAATATAATATTTGTGTCATTCTCAAAACTTTTGGCCATGACTGTATATTTTGCCACATTTCAGGCTTCAAACAAAAAGATATAACATTTTAAATTTTTGGTGAAGAATCAACAAGTGGGTCACAATTGTGAAGTGGAACGAAATTTATTGGATCATTTAAAGTTTTTTGTAATAATAAAACTGAAAAGTGGGTCGTGCAAAATTATTCGGCCCCCTTGCATTAATACTTTGTTGCGCCACCTTTTGCTGCGATTACAGCTGCAAGTCGCTTGGGGTATGTCTCTATCAGTTTTTCACATCTAGAGACTGAAATTCTTGCCCATTCTTCCTTGCAAAACAGCTCGAGCTCTTTGAGGTTGGATGGAGAGCGTTTGTGAACAGCAGTTTTCAGCTCTTTCCACATATTCTCAATTGGATTCAGGTCTGGACTTTGACTTGGCCATTCTAAGACCTGGATACCTTTATTTTTCAACCAGTCCATTGTAGATTTTGCTTTATGTTTGGGATCATTGTCTTGTTGGAAGATAAATCTCTGTCTTAGTCTCAGGTCTTTTGCAGACTCCAACAGGTTTTCATCCAGAAAGGTCCTGTATTTGGCTCCATCCATCTTCCCATCAATTTTAACCATCTTCCCTGTCCCTGCTGATGAAAAGCAGGTCCGAACCATGATGCTGCCACCACCATGTTTGACAGTGGGGATGGCGTGTTCAGGGTGATGAGCTGTGTTGCCTTTATGCCAAACATATCGTTTTGCATTGTTTCCAAAAAGTTTGATTTTAGTTTCATCTGACCAGAGCACCTTCTTCCACATGTTTGGTGTGTCTCCCAGGTGGCTTGTGGCAAACTGTAAACAAGACTTTTTATGGATATCTTTGAGAAATGGCTTTCTTCTTGCCACTCTTCCATAAAGGCCAGATTTGTGAAGTGTTGGACTGATTGTTGTCCTATGGACAGACTCTCCCACCTCAGCTGTAGATCTCTGCAGTTCATCCAGAGTGATCATGGGCCTCTTGGCTGCATCTCTGATCAGTCTGAAAGTTTAGAGGGACGTCCGGGTCTTGGTAGATTTGCAGTGGTCTGATACTCCTTCCATTTCAATATGATCGCTTGCACAGTGTTCCTTGGGATGTTTAAAGCTTGGGAAATCTTTTGGTATCCAAATGGGGCTGTCACGACAGGGGACACAAGGGATAGTGAGCCCTGTCCTGAACCCCACCTCTTTCCCTTTCTACTTACAGTAGAAGTCCTAGGCAGCTACGCCGTAACTTGGTGGCGGTCCCTATTCTGCGTAAGTGCACAGGGCAGGGAAGGGAAACACAGGGAGAGACAAACACGGACAGAACAAACACAATATAGAATGGTAAACAAGCCGGGTCACAACAGGAGATAGCGTCAAATACCAGGGGTAAATAGAAGAGTAGTCAAAAGTCCAAATCCGAGTCCAAGTCCAAAATATCACAAATCCAATAGAACAAAGGTCACGCAAGCACTGATCAAAGGGAGAACTAATCACTGGCAATGAGTAAGGCAGTTGCCATCTTTAAATAGCCCACCCAGGATCATGTGATGTGGCCAGCATCACATGACCTGAGGCGGAGCAAGCTGTCAAAACAATATGCAAAGTAGCCATGTGGTGTGATCAGCACCACATGGCTAAACCCAAACAGAGAATTAACTGATGAAGTGCTGGCTGACCAGACCAGCACTTCAATTCCCTACTGCTCGTCTCTAGGGGGGCGGAGAGGTCCGGCGACGCCGTGCTGAGGGAGCGCGACGCCGACCTCCCGTGACAGCGGCTTTAAACTTCTCCACAACAGTATCACGGACCTGCCTGGGTTGTTCCTTGGTCTTCATGATGCAGAACACTGAGACTATCACAGAGCAGGTGCATTTATACGGAGACTTTATTACACACAGGTGGATTCTATTTATCTTCATCAGCCATTTAGGACAACATTGGATCATTCAGAGATCCTCAATGAACTTCTGGAGTGAGTTTTCTGAACTGAAAGTAAATGGGCCGAATAATTTTGCACGCCCAACCTTTCAGTTTTATTATTACAAAAAAAGTTTAAATGATCCAATAAATTTCGCTCCACTTCACAATTGTGACACACTTGTTTTTGATTCTTCACCAAAAATTTACAATGTTATATCTTTTTGTTTGAAGCCTGAAATGTGGCAAAAGGTTGAAAAGTTCCAGGGGGCCGAATGCTTTCGCATGGCACTGTATATCAGATTGCTTCTCTTTAAATGACATCTGTCAGCAGTTCTGTTATATGTTCACTTGGCAGCTGAAGGCATCTGTGTCCCATGTTTATATGTGCCTGCATTGATTAGAAAGATTATCTAATATATGCAGATGAGCCTCTAGCAGCAACGGGGGCGTTGCCATACTCCTAAAGGCTCAGCTCTCTCTGCAACTACCATCCCCTCTCCACTCCCCTTTTTTTCTTCTTTTCTCCTTATTTGTCACATTTTTTTCCTTCTAATTTATCATTATTTGTCTGTTCTTGTAAGCTCTTGCTTTGTTTCTTGCTGGTTGGGGCCTCATATTAGCTACTATACTTGATTTGTTTATGATGTTGAGTGATTGCCATTGTTTAAATGCCTCATATAACCTTTCATGTATACTTTTATTTCTCCTGAAAACTGGAAAACTTTAATAAGAATTAGCCTTGAAAAAAAAGTCTAAATGTTCGTGACCTTAAAATTTATAGTATTATGGACATATTGATTTTCCTTTTACAGCTTTGTTTGCCTCCACTGTGAACTTACTGGATGTCTACTTTTTTCAAGAGTCCAAGCACTAGAAATCATGCCAAGTTAATGTAATATCTTTCTGCTCAGTCCAAGGATCTTTGCTGTCTATGTACTGGATATATGTGTAACCGAGGGGAATAATTGTACAGTAGTCCAGGTCAAAGAAATATGTATGTCCATCTCAGGGTAAAAACTAGTGGCCACAAACCATTAACAAACATTTTTACCTAAAACTGAGAAACTAAACAGGAAGTTACTTAAATATTATTTTGTAAGAAGTAGTTTAATATCTTAAATGGCTATTTCTGCTAACTTATAACAAGTAATAATCAAATGACCATAGGAGTCAGGGTAGAAATGCCTCACAAGAACACCAGGGAGTTGTCCAATAGCCCAAGGCTCCGACACAGTAAATCCTCCTGCAGGCAACCTTATCCATTTCGATGTCCGCAAATTGCTTATCTGCAAAATACGGATACTGGCCTTGTGCATTCTGCAATGTTCTCACACCCATGACTAGAAATTGGCTATTTTTGTCCACAAAATGGATGGCTAGTCCTTTCTGCAAAGTGGAAAAGAATAGGACATGTTCTATAATTTTCAGAATGGCCACATGGATGTGTACAGCACATGGATGATATCTGTGTGCGGTCCACATTTGTGCGGACTAGAAATGAAGGGGTCCGTGTGTGATCCGCAAAAAATATACCGCAGACCAAAGCTATGCATGTGCATGAGATCTAAAGAGCCTCAGTGGTCCAGCAGAAGATATCTCAATTTGGAGATGACTTTGTAACTAATCACTTTCTATTGGGGTTTATTTTATATGGCTTGACTAACAGATAACCTGTTAGACCTTATTGATGATATAATGTTCTATGTGTACAATGGTAAAAAAAAAGAATGTTGGAAATAAAAAAATACATGTGCATGTGCTGTATGTATGGAGTGTTCACCATGAGAAACATGTTTTGGGGGCCCCAAGCAACAGTCTGACACTGGATGGTCACACAGCTTGTCACATCGGTCATGTTGATTCAGAAGTTATCTACTGGACAATATTGATGATATGTTTATAATAGTAACATAAAGAGAAATTGATACCAATATAGCGACTTTTGTAACTTGGTGCAGCTCATGCAGCTCTGCCAGGACAGACAGAAGAGAGTGGAGGGAGTCCGCAGAGGGCAGCACCAGGCATGAAGCAGGCTCCGGTATGCTCACTACTGCCTCTCTCCATTGCTAGAATGTGACAGCAATTTGCAGGAGAGATAGGATTGTGTAATGTATGTAACTACTACTGTACATGTGTGTATTATGTGTCTGTGTGTAATATGTATGTAACAATGTATATCTGACTGTGGCAGTGAAGCTGCCAGACTGGATATTTATGCCACAAAAACTGAGTACTGGCATCCAGGGGGGTGAGTGTTACAGCAAAGCTGCGTTTAGATTTATTGCAAAACTTGAAAAAAAAAACCTGGCTTGCCAGAGATGAGCGAGAGGACAGGTTCTCCATTTCATCCATTCAACCCAGTCCACCCATGTTGCAGAGAGAAGCTGGCAATGAGGGTGAGTAGCAGCCTCCTGGGGGAGCTCAATAAGAGAGGACTGAACTCTTCCCTCATGGTTCTCAGTCTGGCTCCAAAGCCTAGGGAGCCACGAGAGCCACCACCTGGATGCTACGGACTGTATATTACTGTCTGCTTATGCCTGACCACTCTGCAGGGCATTGTACATTTACAACTAGAGTCTGTTCATCCTTCTTAGCATTCCTCCCATATACGTACATATTAATTGACCATCCTGCAGAACATTACATGCATCCTGCATGCAGTTCGGATGAACACCACATAGAGCATTATCCCTATAAGTGTACTAACAGATCACTCTTCAAAACATTGCGCATGCATTGATCCACCCTGCAGAGCATTACTCCTGCATGCAGATAAACTAGCTACTCTGCACAGCATTGCTCATGTATGCATATCAGATAAGTATCCTGCAGAGCATTACTTTACAGAGCCATACCATGTTTTCTATTTTTCCTGTTTTCCACCGAAACACGTAGTGAAATAGATTTAACATTTTATATGTTTCAAGACTAAATAAAGTACAATGGAGTGCTGAACAAACTTCTATTTTCCATAATTAAAATGATACCTGTCTTTTTGTCCCCCAGAAAAAAAGACTGGTATTCTTTATGGAAATGAGGGCTATAGTGCACTAAGGGCATGGCCAGCCCTGGAAAGTTGAGGTGCACATAGGGGCTAGACCCCGCCTCTTGGTTCTTTGAAACCCTAATTTGCATAAAGAATACGTCTTGTTCTCAGGAATGCTGCAAGCTATTTTCACAAAACAGGTATCATTTTAATCAGCATAATTAGCATTTATAGTATAACAGTGTTGATTTTGCTGACAGGTGCCTTTAAACCCCTTGATGACCAGCTCCATACATGAACGGCTGAAGTCATCACTATAAATATAACGCCAGCTCTCAAGTGTAGTGGTTGCCATAGCCGCCAGGTTTCTGCCATTTTAAATGGCCTGGGACTAATGTCTGCGACCGGCATCTAAGTGGTGGAAATCCAGGACTAGTGTCCAGAAAAGCTAACCCTATACTGAGATCAGGGAAGCTGTTTCTTTGTAATGATAGGCCAGAGGCTGCTGGAGGCTCCAATGACTATAACAGTTATATTCCAATACAGACCTGCAGGTGCAACACTACATTGGAATATAATGGATTTTCTATTCTGGAATAGATTCTATTACTGGATAGAATTGGAAAACTAATGATTGCTAAAACATTTTTATACAATGAAACTATAAAATATTTATTCCATATGGTGACCAGCATAACAGAAAAAGAAATCAAAATGGCCAGTTTGCCAAGAGTAATTGTTTAAACTTTTTATTTTTTGTGCAGTATTAAAACACAAGAAAAACAATATAAATATTGTTTCTGTGTAATCATACTGCCCCTGAGAATGCCAATACCGCACAGGCAATGCTGTTAAAACAAAACCCATAAAACTGTGGTGGATTTGTCGGGTTTTTTCCATCCTATTTGGAATTTTTTTTCCCAGCTACCTACTACATTATATGCAATATTAAAGGGTGCCATTACAAAGTACAACTTGTCCTGCAAAAAAACCCTCATATATCTATGTGAATGGAAAAATTAAAGAGTTATGGCTCTGAGAAGGCAGGGAGGAAAAACTAAAACAAAAAATAACTGTTTACATTATTACAAAAAAGGCCTATCTCCCCATCACGTGGAACGAAAAACATCTGGCGACTGGGGGAGCTGCCAATAGCAGGCCGCAATGGGGATGAGCATCCATACCGTCACCCATAGGAAGGCTAGGAAGACTCTTTCCCATTTCAAACTGCTATTGGCTAACCCCTATCACTGGATGTTTTGATCCGTGGGACAGGGAGAAGCAGGGGCGGCCTTGTGGGCATAATGCTCGGGCCTCTCATACTGGTCATACTTACCCTGGCATCCGTGTTGCATCTGATGCCCGCGCTGTATCTCCCCATCACGTGGAATGAAAAACATATGGCGAATGGGTGAGCTGCCAATAGCAGGCCGCAATGGAGATGAGCATCCATAGCATCACCTGTTATGATAGGGAGGCTCGTTCCCATCTCTAACTGCTATTGGCTACCCCACTTCGCCGGATGTTTTGATCCGCAATATGGGGAGAAGCAGGGGCTGCCGTGTGGGCATCAGAAACGACACGGATGTCGGAAAGTGGGGGTATGAGGGGCCCAGGCATTGTAGTAGTTGGATAACCCCTTTAAATGGTGCCTGTATCTTATAGAAGACACAGCGGCAGGAATTTCTGAATTCCATCCAGATTTATTATTGTAATACTTCCCCATGTAAAAGGAACCGTGAAAGGCACAACAGCAAGCATTACATCCTGAAACCTTACCTGCTATACGGTCATTTTGATCTAACTCCATCATTTTGGATCTTCTTTTAAAACCAAGCATTAACAGGATTAGACAGGTACATCACTATGTATTTTTATCTTGCCGCTAAGTACAAAACCGATTTCATACATACATTTATAAATCAGCTAAGAACCATGACTTTCTCCACAGTACCCGGTACCAATAGTTTTATTAATGATGGCATAATTTACCCCGTATAACTAAATAACTAAATATAAGTGCACATTTTGTTGAATTTGAGTAAAAGGAACATTATTCATAATGTCAATTAACTTTAGCTTGGAGTAACATGCCAACAATAATCAATATGGGAATAAATGAGCTGTTGACCTCGTGGCTGATATTAATCAGCCGAGTAGAATGGCCCTGAAGCAGAGCAAGTGACAGCAACAATTTAACCAAGGAAAGTGTTACTAGGGCAATAGCAAATGAATGGAGAGGATAATGATCTGTTTCTCCTAGCACTTTCCTGTCAGCCATTGCATGCTGTTTGTAGGGTCCCAACTCGACTGTCTGCACCATAAACCTTGTTCACTAAACTGAAAATGGTGCTTTTCTAATTTGTATGTGATTTGCAGAAAAAGCAGTTTTACTGTTCTCTAAAATGATATGTACATAATGATGTTAAAAATTAGAGGTATAAAGATGAATGTGGTCACTACAGAGACCGTGGAGTTCACAGAAAACATTAAAGATGAACTCCCGCAAAAATTTTTATTCTATGACCTGTTAGGAAGGTACATGATGTAATCTGTAGTGAATCTTCTTACTGGTGACGATATTTGTCAGTTATAACCTCCCTTCTGATCCTCAGCTGTGTCATATGACCAGAACTCTGATCTCCAACTGACACAGGAAGTCAGTTACTTCTCTTTTCATTCTTATTAGACTGATATAGAGAAACTGACTTCCTGTCCACACATAAGACGCTGTGTTATTTGAAAAGGCACTTTAAGTGATGGTGGTCACTTGACACAGCTGAGGATCAGAAGGGAGGGGATAACTCACAAATACAGACACTGGTAAGAAAATTATATTCACTACAAATTACATCATGTACGTTTCTAACAGGTCAGAGAATAACATTTTTTGCGGGAGTTCTTCTTTAATGGGAACTTCAAACGTTGCGGCTTGTGTGTGGTTTTCCTGTGTGAATTTTCATCCAAAAAAAATGCATTGTCATATAGTACCAACAAAGTGAATGCCCTGCAGATTTTGAAATCAGCAGCATGTTAATTATTTCTGTGGATTTATAGAGTGGTTTTCACTCTTTGCATTGCAAAGGCAGAGATCGTGGAAAAGCTGCTTCAAAATCTGCAAGAAACACCTTCAGATTTTGGTGCAGGCTTTGGTGTGGAAACCTAGAAAATCCACACAGAAATTCTGTTTGTAAACCCGCCCCTGTGTGTAGGTAGCCTAAGAGTGATACAGTTAACAGATGGAAGATCAAATTTACTGTATGCTCAGGCTGTGCTGACTGTTTGCGCTCTCCATGGTCCTGAATACCAAAATATAAACTAGGCCTGTGATGGCTAACCTCCGGCACTCCAGCTGTGGTAAAACTACAACTCCCAAGAAGTACACTTGCTTGGCTGTTCTCAGAACTCCATAGAAATGAATAGAGCATGCTGGGAGTGGTAGTTTCATCACATCTTGAGTGCTGGAGGTTAGCCATCACTGGTCTAGATGAACTTGAAGGGGTTATCCAGGAATTTGATATTGATGGCCTATCCTCAGTTTAGGTCATCTATATCAGATCAGTTGGGATCCAACTCCTAGCACCCCCACCAGCTGTTTGAAGAGGCCACTGTGCTCACTGGAGATCTGGTGAGTGCTGCAGTGTCTTCACAGCTTACCAAGAACAGTGCTGTCCATTGGATAGTGGCTGTGTTTGATATTGAACCCCATTCACTTACGTCTAGACCACGCGATCAATGTACAATGACATCACTGGCCTCATGGCACGCTGCAGCCTCTTCCAACAGCAGATCCTGCCTATCAGATATTGATGAACTATCCTGAGTCATCAATATCAATTTCCTTGATAATCCCTTTAAGCATCAGTTTTGCAAAAGTAACATGGCTTTAAGAAGGCTTGTATGGGGTCCTTCATTGAAACTCCTTCCGAATGTAATGATTATATTAGTTAAGTGCAGCCAGTCACCTTTGGGGTCATAAGGCTGGTGTTACCAGTAACAGGGATCTGTTGCTTGTTTCTTACTTATATCTGAATCTGGTTCCAATATCAGCTTGTTTAGTTTGGTGTTTGCTTGTGTTTTTCTGGAAGGTGTTTTATGATTGTTATGCCCTTTAAATACCTTTCGTTTATGTGCCTCTTTGCTGGGTATAGTGAATGCTATGTACCTTGAATCCTAGACCATTGGCTTTGTTTGAGTGCATCCTGGGATCTGTGGTTCCACAGTCTTATCCTGTGTGTATTGTAGTTGTCTTTGTTGTGGACTCAGCTTTTTGCTGCTGTTTGAGTTTTGTTATTTTTGTGCAGTCTAGTTGGATTTAGCGGCCAAGGGTCAGTTTTCTGCGAGAGTTATTCCTCTTACATACGTTCATTGATCTCCACCTGTATGCCATTGCCATATTCCATTGTCAGACTCTATTTTCTTCATCCATTGCTATCCTCATCTAGTTTGCCGTTGTACAGAATATCAGTGAGTTATTATTTTGTACTTGTTGTCCATTAATCTGATACATCTTTCATATATCTTTTCTTGCGACTAGTGTTGAGCGAACTTCTGTTTTCAAGTTTGCCGTAGAAGGTTCGGGTTTTCTAAGAATTCCGTTATATAACTTATGATCCTTGGTAGTGAAATCTATAACCGAATTCTTAGATAACCCAAACCTTATACGCCGAACTTGAAAACACAAGTTCGCTTAACTCTACTTGGGACCATTTAGTTGTTACATAATGTTGCTCTAGTCAAGTCCTGGGGGTATCTGAGTACTAAACGCCATTAATTTGGACTTGGGGACAGTGACTGTTATAGGTGAATCCCAATTCTGCAGTCTTGCAAACGACAGGCATCTTTACAACTGGCCATAAACTAAAGATATGGGATTTAGATGATTTCCTGCTGGCCTTTTTATGACAGGAACAATAGTGACAGATGCTGACCAATGGCAAATATCTGTTGAAACGTTGAACTGCCAAGCTGGATTTTTTTGACATGCTGTAGTCAAGAAGCCATTCGAGATGACAGATCTGCATCCTGTCAGTGCACACTGACTGCAGCTCCGATCAATTGGTGATTTCTTGTTTTGACTTATGGCATTGTCGTCCACAGCGACCGACAACCTTCACAGACCAACTCTGAAGGACAAATTGGTCAGGAAACAGGCATTTGAAATTAATGCATAAAGTATATTAGAAAACTGCAAAACTTTTCAGTATAAGATGTGTTGAAACTGAAATACCCCTTTACTACCCAGGATTGTTATAATATGTCATACTAATTTCTTGTAGAAAAGGTGACATTTGACATTGCTGGCTAAAAGAGAGTCTAAATGCTTGACAAACCCCCTGCAATTTTTGAGTTTTAGGGCATATACAGTAGGGAAAAAAGTATTTAGTCAGACGCCAATTGTGCAAATTCTCCCACTTAAAAAGATGAGAGAGGCCTGTAATTGACATCATAGGTAGACCTCAACTATGAGAGACAAAATGAGAAAACAAATCCAGAAAATCACATTGTCTGATCACATTGGTCAATAACAAAAGTTCATCTCAATACTTTGTTATGTATCCTTTGTTGGCAATGACAGAGGTCAAACGTTTTCTGTAAGTCTTCACAAGGTTGGCACACACTGTTGCTGGTATGTTGGCCCATTACTCCATGCAGATCTCCTCTAGAGCAGTGATGTTTTGGGGCTGTGGGGACTTTCAACTCCCTCCAAAGGTTTTCTATGGGGTTGAGATCTGGAGACTGGCTAAGCCACTCCAGGACCTTGAAATGCTTCTTACGAAGCCAATCCTTCATTGCCCTGGTGGTGTGCTTGGGATCATTGTCATGCTGAAAGACCCAACCACGTTTCATCTTCAATGCCCTGGCTGATAAAAGGAGGCTTGCACTCAAAATCACATGATGCATGGCCCCATTCATTCTTTCATGTACACGGATCAGTCGTCCTGGTCCCTTTGCAGAGAAACAGCCCCAAAGCATGATGTTGCCACCCCCATGCTTCACAGTAGGTAAGGTGTTCTTTGGATGCAACTCAGCATTCACTCTCCTCCAAACACAATGAGTTGTGTTTCTACCAAACAGTTCTTCTTTGGTTTCATCTGACCATATGACATTTTCCCAATACTCTTCTAAAACATCTCTCTCTCTAGCTCTCTTGCTCTCTAGCAAACATCAGACGGGCCTGGATATGTACTGGCTTAAGCAGGGGGACACGTCTAGCACTGCAGGATCTGAGTCCCTGGCGGCGTAATGTGTTACTGACGGTAGCCTTTGTTACATTGGTCCCAGCTTTCTGCAGGTCATTCACTAGGTCCCCCCATGTGGTTCTGGTATTTTTACTCACAGTTCTTGTGATCATTTTGACCCCACGGGATAAGATCTTGCGTGGAGCCCCTGATCGAGGGAGATTATCAGTGTTCTTGTATGTCTTCCATTTTCTAATTGTTGCTCCCACAGTTGATTTCTTCACACCAAGCTGCTTACCTTTTGCAGATTCAGTCTTCCCAGCCTGGTGCAGGTCTACAATTTTGTTTCTGGTGTCCTTCGACAGCTCTTTGGTCTTCACTATAGTGGAGTTTGGAGTGTGACTGTTTGAGGTTGTGGACAGGTATCTTTTATACCGATAACAAGTTCAAACAGGTGCCATTACTACAAGTAATGAGTGGAGGACAAAGGAGTCTCTTAAAGAAGAAACTACAGGTCTGTGAGAGCCAGAAATCTTGCTTGTTTGTAGGTGACCAAATACTTATTTTCCACCATAATTTGCAAAAAAAAAATTTAAAAATCAAAAATATGATTTTCTGGATTTGTTTTCTCATTTTGTCTCTCATAGTTGAGGTCTACCTATGATTTGAATTACAGGCCTCTCTAATCTTTTTAAGTAGGAGAACTTGCACAATTGGTGTCTGACTAAATACTTTTTTTTTCCACTGTAGATGTCAAAGGGGCATCTTTGACATTGCAAAGGGGAAGATCGTGGAAAAACGCATCAAAATCCTTAATTAATAAGATTTTGGTGCAGGCTTGGTGCGGAAACCCAGAGAAATCCACACAAAATCCACGCAGAAATTCTGTTTGTAAACCCGCATATAGCTGAGGTGAGATTTGACATTGCTGGCTAAATGAGAGTCTAAAAGCTTGACAAACCCCATGAAATTTTAAAGTCTTAGGGCATATAGAAGTCAAAGGGGAGAGGGGGTTGTTGGATCCTGGCCGTTTATTTGCAGCACTTACTTTAGCAATATCAGCTGATGTCAGCTCAGCCAGACTCCGGGCAATCAGTTGATCTGCATTATGAGTAGCCATTATCCAGTTAGCGCCTTTGAGTTTAGCTCCTGCCTTCATTAAGTAGCAGAGCAATATGTTTAGCAAAAAATAATAAATGGAATTAAAGCTCAATACATTTAGACTCTGCTTTCACAGCATCAGTAGAGATTTGGCCTTGATGTAAGTGATAATTGTCTGATACTAATTTTCCGAATCCCAGGACTACAGACCAAGTATGACAGCACTCAAACCTGACGATGGTTCACTTAAGAAAGCAACAAAAGCAAAGAAATATCCTTTACATAAATAATGGTAGGATGCTGACATGTTGATATGTGGGCGTGCTGAATTTCTTTTAACTGATTCTGTTGAGCACCATGATAAATAAGTTAAGATAACTTGGTATTTAATTTTATAGCATATCCCTAGAACAAGGCATAATACACCATGATCAATCACAGTCCAACCAGCACATCAGTTCTCATTGTGTTGTCCTGCGAAGGGAATTGCAGTACTACTCCAGTCAATAGAATGCGTGTGTGCACCTGAGTCGCTAGAGGCGACACCGCTACTGTATGTTCTGCAGCTGATGCCTGAAACCATATGCACTAGGTGGAAATGTCCAAGCAAAGGAGAGTGTAGAATACTCAGAAGGACATGGAACTCTCACATCCTCTTCCTATATACCTCCCAACTCCTTACTATAGGTACCGCAGTGGTGGGTCAGTGCACAGGCTCGAGCTCATATTGTACCTGTCCACCTCCTCGTCTGACCACCAATGAAACTTAGTTTCTCTGACATCCAGGCTGTGCCAGCAGTGCTATAGTGGGAAGATGCACACTGCTACAGGTATAGGTGGAAAAGTGGGAGAGAGTAAGGGCACACATATGAAAAAAGAGAAGAATGAAGTGACTGATGGGGGAAAGAATAGACATGGGGGAGAACATACAATGGCACTATTATACTCTTTGTCCTACAGGTCACAGCGCTTGACTGCACAGCACCACTAACTGCTAATGCTATGGCAGTAGCACTGGTGTAAGCATCTTCCATAATAAATGGCAGAAAATAGTAATTGGCATGTCTGTGGGATCCAGACCCCACTCCGATCGGACATCAAGACCCCCTCCCTATTAGCTCACCCTTCTATTATGATTTATTTTGCACAGAGCATAAAATACTGAGATATCTTAGCTTATTTATGATGGTACTCAACAGAATCAGTTAATAAGAAATTCAGCACAGCCACATATCAACATCCTACCATTATTTATACTGGATATTTCTTTGCTTTCGTTGCTTTCTCAATTCAACCAGGTTTGAGTGCTGTCAAACTTGGTTTGTCATCCTGGGATTCGATAAATTAGTATCAGACAATTATCACTTACATTGCAGCCAAATCTCTACTGATGCTGTGAAGGCAACGTCTAAAAGTATTGCACTTCACTTCCATTATTTTCTGGTAAACATATTGCAAAGCATCTTAATGAAGGCAGGAGCCAAGCTCAAAGGGGCTAACTGGATAATGGCGGAGTCCGGCTGAGCTGACAGCTGATATTGCTAAAGTGACTGCTACAAATAAATGGCTAGGGTACAACACCCCACTCTCCCCTTTCTCATCCATATGCCCTAAGACTCAAAATTTCATTGGGTTTGGCAATTCAAATCTCAACATTTCTAGAAACAATGACTATTGTTAGTGAATCGAAGCATCTGAAGCGGAATTCAGTCCGTAAACAAATCCGAATTTTTTTCGCCTATCGGTGTAACAAATTAGTCTTTCCTAAAATTGCAGCTGCATGTGTTACAAAGTGAAAGTAAGGAACCTGGGAAAGCGAAATCACCCGTAATGACGTGCAGCCAGCCAATCCACAGATCGCCATCCCCTGTGATATCACAGCCCTATAAAACCCTCATCCCGCGTGGTCTCCACTATTGTCCTGTGAGATGATCATAGGGAGAGATGTGGCAAGCGCTCATATGCTAGGGACAGTGTTGATGAAAATTATTAATAAAATAATATTGGATAGGGAAAGTGCAAGGAGACTTATTCTGTATCAGTTTTAATCATTTATTCATTTACTTATCGCTACATCAACCGTAAACTAAGATATGTACTGTATTTTTCACTTTATAAGATGCACTTTTTTCCCCCAAAAGTAGGGGGGAAAGGTCCGTGTGTCTTATAAAGCGAATACGGTGCATTAGGTGCTGGGAGCGTGAAGAAGCGCTGTCAGCACTTCCGATACTCACCCTCCCTGGTCTTCTTGCTAGGGCCAGCGCTGCACTGTCCTGACCCCGTACAGCGTCAAGATGTAGTGCATGCACTATAACCTGACGCTGCACACAGTCAGGTGACAGTGCAGCGCCGGCTGGAGAAGACAAGGCAGCACGACTTCTAAAGACACCGCCGGACCCGGGGTAGGAGAGGTAAGAAAAGTTTTTTTTATTTTAGTCTGATCGTGGTCTGAAAGGGCTGATCTGAGGTCTGATGGGGGTCTGAAAGGGCTGATCTGAGGTCTGTTGGGGCTCTGACATGGAGGGCTGATGGGATTCGGACATGGAGGGCTGATATGGGGGTCTGATGTGATGTGCTGATATTTATGGGGGGTCTGATATGCGGATCTGATGAAAAATATTTTTTTTCTTATTTTCCTTATTTGGGTGTGTCTTATAAAGTAAAAAATACGATAATTCAATACCAATAAGATGGAAGCCTTCTCTATTCCAGTGTCAGCGTGCCAACCAATACCATCCAGTCTGCACCCCTTAAATTTGCAATGTTCAAAATTTTAATTTCTCTGCTTTTAAAGCAGATAGCAAAACCTCATCAATTAGTTATTACCTTATATTTCTCATATGTCTACTTTATGTTGGTATCATTTTGGAAATGTCATTTTATTTTTTTAGGACATTAGAAAGCTTAGAATTTTAGAAGCAATTTTTCAAATTTTCTATAAAATTTTCAAAACCGACTTTCTGAAGTCACTTTGAGGGCTTTACATAATAGAAACCATCCGTAAATTTTCCCATTTTTAAAAACTACAACCCCTGATGCAACCCTACAGTAGAAATTCCCAAAAAGTGAGCCTGTTTTGAAAACTACTGGATAAGGTGACATTTTGATTGGTGTTATTTTGGGGTACATATGATTTTTGATCCCTCCATATTACACTTTTTGTGAGGCAAGTTAACCAGAAAATGGCTGTTCTGACACAGTTTTTATTTTATTTTTTTACGGTGTTCATCTTATTTTTGTAGAGCATGTCGTTACGGATACGACAATTCTAAATGTCTATTTTATTTTCATTTCAGTTTTACGTAAAAAAAAAACATTATTTGAAAAAAAAAATCATTTTTTGTGTACATTTTCTGAAAGCCATTAGTGGATTTGTCCAAAACTAACCTGAAAATATTCGACTTTACCTGCTGTCCGAAAAATAGCAAAGTTCGGTCCGAACTGGTTTACTCATCCTTAGTAGAACCCAATAATAAAAAATGTCTATAGGCTTTAAGTTCTCTGATAAATTTCTATAAGAATTTTTGTTTCAGGAGCGTCCAGATGCCACCTCAAATTAACATACAGTCAGATGGTCTACTTTTAATTTCCATTCATTTTTTAGGTTTAGTTTTTAAAGCTTTTTTTATGTTTCCAAATATCTTTGTATGAAAAGCATACAAAAAGTGAACTTAATATAAAATAGAATATATAACTGTTTCTTATGACCTTATATTACTGAAATGAAATAAGCATGTTCGCTGCATTTCCTATTAATATTTACATTACATCATAAATTATTTGGATGCCTGTCGGCCCACAGTCAACAGAGCACCCTTTTTTCTTGGCAGAAATAAAAAGTGGCATCTGCATAGCAGAAGTCCAGTGATTTGGAAATGAGTTTAATAATCATGCATCTGGTATAGCTGCATTCACTTATCTCTTCAGCTCTTAAGTGATTTTTGAAGCATTTTTGCAGTATAACCAACACACACACACACACACACATATATATATATATATATATATATATATATATATACCATACATATATCATTGTGATATGGAGAGTTATTTACCTTTTCTAATATACTCATATATCTAATCCACATAAAAACACCTCTTAAAGGTATCAAATAGTTCATCTTTATTAGTAGACATATGAATACATGAAATATGGGACACACACCCACAAAGACACTAAAGGGCACTATCTTTGGTAAGTATGTAAAAAATAATAACAACCAAGAGCCTGAAAACATCTGTACCGGACTATTGGATAATAAAATATAAATTCAAAGTTTCACACATACAGACCAAGTCAGGACCACACAGGCTTCTTCCAGGATGGACGTGTGTGTCCTACATTTCATGTCTTGTGATTTTATTTAATATGTATGCTAATAAAGATGAACTATTTGCTAACTTTACAAGGTGCATTTATGTGGATTATTATAGGAGTTTTCAGTTTTGCATATACACCTTGATTGATAGAGACAGCATTTTCAGTGTTTCATAGTGAAACTCCAGGTAGATTTTCATGATTTGTAAAATGGGTTTACTATGATCATCTTAGATTCCAGGACTAAATGTTTTCATTTGAAAGTTTTCAGCGTGCTTTGTGTGCCATATATGTTAATTTTATTAATGTTATAAATAAATTTATTAAAACGGAGAGAAAACAGAGGTGGCGCTAACCAATGTCTATGAAAACGATTATTCTCTTTATTTCTTCCAAAACAATCTTTGAATCGTATCCAGAAGAGTAAGGCCTCTTTCACACGGGCGAGATTTCCGCGCGGGTGCAATGCGTGATGCGAACGCATTGCACCCGCACTGAATCCTGACCCATTCATTTTAATGAGGCTTTTCACATGAGCGTTTATTTTCACGCATCACTTCTGCGTTGCGTGAAAAACGCAGCATGTTCTATATTCTGCGTTTTTCACGCAGCCCAGGCTCCATAGAAATGAATGGGGGTGCGTTAAAAACGCAACGCAACGCATTGCATCCGCATGCAATCCGCGCGTTTTTAACGCAACGCATCCGCAACGCATCCTGATCAAATCCGCGACGCTCGTGTGAAAGAGGCCTAAGGGTGGACAAACTTACATATTACACAGGCACAAGCATGCTTCTCATGCTTATGCGTTTCCTCAAGCCACTAATGGCCGTCACTACTTACTTGTGCCTGTGTGATATGTAAAGCAATCTGAGCTTCCATTCCACCTCAGCAGTGCCACACCGAATTGATGCAGCTGTAAACCATAATCATCAACATGAAAAGAAATAAACGTTTCAAATAGATCACCATATGTGTAATGAATCTATAGAATATATGAGTTTCACTTTTTGAACAGAATGATGGAAATAAATTACATTTTTGATATTTTAATCTATTGAGATGGACATCCATTGCTGAGTGGGGTTAAGATTCCACCAGTGGCAGATGCATCCATTGCTAAGTGGAATTGAATGGGTTGTCCAAGTTATTTTTATTGATGACCTGCCGTATTCACAGGATAGGTCATCAATATTATATTGACGGCGTTCCGACACTCAGGACCCCCGACGATCAGCTGGGTAAAGAGAAAGTGCACCTCATGCCAGCGCTACCTTCTTTTCAATGTATACCTGCTCATGTGCGCCTTCTCTTCACCCAGTTGATCGCCGGGGGTCCACTGTTGAACCCCCGCCAATCTGATATTGATGATTTATCCTTAGGATAGGTCATGAATAAAAATAACTTGGACAACCCATTTAAGAACCTACAAGTGACAGATCCATCCATTGCTAAGCAGGATTAAGAATCCACCAGTGACAGATTCATCCATTGCTGAGTGGGATAAAGAACCTACCAATCACAGATCCATACATTATTGAGCAAGATTAAAAAAAACAAGGAATGGAGAGAGGATTTCCCATGGACCTCTATCATCATTTTCAGGGTACATTCAAAAAATTACCTAAAGGCATACACTAAATATCCTTCACTTGAATTCTACATGCAACTGGTGTCACTATTGGAATGACTATAACAGGTTCAGTATCTTCCATTGCTTGTACAATGGAACTCACACTCATCGGAAACTTTTCTCATGTATATCAGTGACAGAGTAGTCAAAGGAAACCTAAGTGTACAGTGTCTACATGTACACACATAATATGCAAGAAAGCTTTACTTCTATTGTAAATAAACCTTTCTGAGAAAAAGCATAACATGTCCACAAAAGACTGTGGATTTATCTGGCCTTGGACCAAGGAAAATGCATCATGTTTCTGACAACTGAGATGCACAGGAAGCAGAGCCATGCTTATTGCAGACCAAAACATAAGATCTAAACACTTGATCAATTAGAGAGAACATTGAGGGAACCAGAGATGACTGAAAACTACGTAGCAGCTCTTCCACACAGTACCAAGGCAGACTCTTTACTGAGAGTGCTTTAAGAGCTGTAGGACTTTGGATAGGAAGAGCAAAAAGACAAATTGCCCACCTAATTGTCCATTGTGGTCAGTGTCACAAGTCAAGAGTAAAATTGCAACAACAGCAAAAGCCTAATTTGCCTGCAGATAGGACAAGTACTGAGCCACTGTTTAATTATCTTGGCCATGTTATCTCTGGGCCATGGGTAGAGATGAGCGAGCACTAAAATGCTTGGGTGCTCGTTATTCGAGTCGAATTTTTCCCGATGCGTGGGTGCTCGTTTCGAATAACGAACCCCATTGAAGTCAATGGGAGACTCGAGGGAAGGCTGGGTGAAAACCTGGAAACCTCAGAAAATGATGGATACACCACGGAAATGGACAGGAAACAGCAGGGGCAGCATGCATGGATGCCTCTGAGGCTGCCTAATCCCACCATTACCTCAAATTCTTGGGCAACAGCCTGGTGGTGACCCTCAAGGCAATTGTGCTCACCCAGACCATAAAAATTTATCGTGGCCCTGTATGGCTATGACTACAGAGTGACCGAGTTACACTGCAGGAGCAGGCGAAGCACATAAAAATTTATCGTGGCCCTGTATGGCTGTGACTACAGAGTGACCGAGTTACACTGCGGGAGCAGGCGAAGCACATAAAAATTTATCGTAGCCCTGTATGGCTGTGACTACAGACTGACCGGGTTACACTGCAGGAGCAGGCGAAGCACATAAAAATTTATCGTGGCCCTGTATGGCTATGACTACAGAGTGACCGAGTTACACTGCGGGAGCAGGCGAAGCACATAAAAATTTATCGTAGCCCTGTATGGCTGTGACTACAGACTGACCGGGTTACACTGCAGGAGCAGGCGAAGCACATAAAAATTTATTGTGGCTCTGTATGGCTGTGACTACAGAGTGACCGAGTTACACTGCGGGAGCAGGCGAAGTGCATTAAAATTTAGCGTGACCCTGTATGGCGGCGGTGACAACAGAGTGATCGAGTTAGACTGAGGTAGCAGGTGAACCACCCAAAAATTTAGCCTGACACAGCATGGTGGTGACACCACCAATGCCTTTGTCCGACTGAGATTGCAGTCAAATGGCTGTAGGTGAGCCTCCAAAAAAATTTTTTTGGAGTGTCTGAAGTCGACCCTCTGAATAAAATTTTTTTTAGTGTCTGTGGTTGACGATCCTGAAAAATTGTTTGAGTGTCTGTAGTTGACGCTCCTGAAAAATGGTTTTAGAGTGTCTGTAGTTGACGCTCCGGAAAACTTGCTTTAGAGTGTCTGTAGTTGACGCTCCGGAAAAATTGTTTGGAGAGAGGGCCTGTAGGTGGCCCTCCGGAAACATTGTCTTAAAAGAGTGCCAGTTGGCCCTCTAAAAAATTCCCTTTTGGGTCAGCAAATGAAGAGAAGGAGGAGTAGAGAAGAGGAATCAGATACATAAGGAATCTTATTCTTTAGCTGCTTTCCCCCGGAGGAGATTTGAATTCCGGTGAAATCCAGGCTTTGTTCATTTCAATAAGCGTCAGCCTGTCAGCGCTGTCAGTTGACAGGCGTGTACGCTTATCGGTAATGACGCCACCAGCTGCACTGAATATCCGCTCTGACAACACGCTAGCGGCAGGGCAGGCCAGCACCTCCAAGGTGTACAGCGCCAGTTCAGGCCACGTGTCCAGCTTTGAAACCCAATAGTTGTATGGAGCAGAGTGATCACGCAGGACGTTGGTATGGTCAGCTAGGTACTCCCTCATCATCTTTCTGTACAGCTTCCCCCCTACTCTGCATAGACTGGGGACAGGTGACAGTGTCTTGCTGGGGTGCCATAAAACTGGCAAAAGCCGTGGAGAGCGTTCCCCTGCCAGTGCTGGACAAGCTGCCTGCTCGCCTCCTCTCCCCCGCTACTTGGCCCACAGAACCACGCCCTCTGCCGCTAGCGGCGTCAGATGGGAAGGATTGTTTAAGCTTGCGCACCAGGGCCTGTTGATATTGATTCACTCTCATACTCCTTTCCTCTACATGGATGAGAGTGGAAAGGTCCTGCTTGTACCGTGGGTCCAGGAGAGTGAACACCCAGTAATCGGTGTTTGAAAAAATGCTTCTAATGCGAGGGTAACGGGATAGGCAGCCTAACATGAAGTCTGCCATGTGCGCCAGAGTCCCAACACGCAAGAATTTCCTCTCCTCACTGGCCTGACTCTCCATTTTCTCCTCCTCCTCCTCCTCTTCAGCCCATACACGTTCAAGAGTTAAGAAGGACTGAGCATTGGTACCCTCTTCTGTCTCGCCAACATTCTCCTCCTCTTCCTCCTCATCCTCATCCCCCTCCTCCAATACGTGCTGAGAAACAGACCGGAGGGTGCTCTGGCTATCAAGCGATGTATCTTCTTCCCCCATCTCCTGTGACAAGCGCAAAGCTTCTGACTTCATGCTGAGCAGTGAGTTTTTCAACAGGCAAAGCAGCGGGATGGTGAGGCTGATAATGGCGGCATCGCCGCTGACCATCTGTGTTGACTCCTCAAAGTTGGTCAACACCTGACAGATATCAGACATCCACGTCCACTCCTCATTGTAGACTTGAGGAAGCTGACTGACCTGACTACCAGTTCTGGTGGAAGTTGACATCTGGCAGTCTACAATCGCTCTGCGCTTACAAATTGGGGTATGTCTTGAGGAACCGCAGTACTATGAGATTGAACACGTGGGCCAGGCATGGCACATGTGTCAGTCTGCCGAGATGCAGAGCCGCCACCAGGTTACGCCTGTTGTCACACACAACCATGCCTGGCTTGAGGTTCAGTGGTGCCAGCCACAGATCGGCCTGTGCCGTGATGCCCTGTAACAGCTCTTGGGCGGTGTGCCTTTTGTCACCTAAGCTCAGAAGTTTGAGCACCGCCTGCTGACGCTTACCCACGGCACTGCTGCTGCAACTAGAGCTACCGACTGAAGGCGCCGTGCCTACGGATGGTAATTCAGAGGAGGAGGAGGGGTTGGAGGAAGAGGCATAGTACATCTGAGAAACCGTGACCGAGGTAGGCCCCGCAATCCTCTGTGTGACCCCCCCAGTACATGAGCGACCCCAGGGTCAGACTCGGTCCCAGCCTCCACCAAGTTAACCCAATGTGCCGTCAGTGAGATATAGTGTCCCTGCCTGGCAGCATTTGTCCACGTGTCCGTGGTTAGATGGACCTTATCACTAACCGTGTTGGTCAGGGCACGGATGATGTTCTCTGACACGTGCTGGTGTAGGGCTGGGATGGCACATCAAGGAAAATAGTGGCGGCTGGGGACCAAGTACCGAGGGACAGCCACCGCCATCAGGTTGCGGAAAGCCTCAGTCTCTACCAGTCTATAGGGCAGCATCTCCAGGCTCAACAATTTGGAGATGTGGACGTTTAGGGCTTGTGCATGTGGGTGGCTGGAATTGTATTTGTGCTTGCGCTCAAATGTCTGCTGCAAAGACAGCTGAATGCTGGGCTGGGACACATTGGTGGAGGTTGTTGAGGATTGTGGAGGTGAAGGGGTGGTTGTAGGGCGGGAGGCGCTCGTGCCGGGGTCCTGGGCGGGGGGTTGACTCGCCGAGCCAGCATGTGACACAGAGGAAGGCGCAGTGGTGTGACCCGCAGGAGGTGAACGGCCTTGGTTCCACTGAGTCTGGTGTTTAGCACTCTGGTGTTTAGCGCATGCTGGTAGTGGTTAGTCTGGTAGTGGTGGCTCCCCTGCTGATCCTGGTGTGGCACAGGTTGCACACCACAGTCCGTCAGTCATCCTCACTTTCTTTAAAAAAACCTCCAGACTTGCGAACATCTAGGCCTCGGCACGGGAGCTTGACTCTGTGAAACAGTTGCTGATCTACCTGCTCTGGCCCTGCTTCTCCCTCTGGCCACCCCACTGCCTCTTCCAACCTGTTCTGGTGCTGCACTTGCCTCCCCCTCAGAAGCACTGTCTTGAGTTGGATTACCAACTCAGCTCGGGTCAGTCACCTCATAATCCACCAGCTCTTCCTCCAATTCCTCATTCTGCTCCCCCCTCGGACTTACTGCCCTGACAACAACGTCACTGTCTGACAATCGTGTCTCATCATCAGCATCATCATCATCTGACACCTCTTCACACACTACTTGCACTAAGTCCACACTCTCATCACCCACAGACTGTAACAGTTCTAAATTTTGGGCATCGGGACAGAGCAACTGCTCAGGTTGCTGTTGAGCAGTGGTTTGTGTCTCTGGGTAAGGTCCTGAAAAGAGTTCCTGTGAGTATGCCTGATCTGAATCCATACTTTCCGTGGGGGGGGCAGGCTGGGGGGAAGGAGGTTGAGCTGGAGGAGACAGAGGTCTACTCCCTTGGCTAGCGTGGGTGGACTGCGTGGATGACTGGGTGGTGGATAAATTACTGGACGCATTGTCCGCTATCCACATCATCACCTGTTCGCACTGTTGTGGTTTCAATAGTGGTGTACCACGTGAACCAGTAAGTTGCGAGATGAAGCTAGGGAGCGAAACTCTGTGGCGTTCCACTGCTCCCTCATCAACATGTACTGTTTCAACCTGCCCAGGACCATAGCCTCTGCCCCCTACACTACTTGAACGCCCACGTCCACGCCCTCGTCCTCAACCGTTAGCCCTTGGGTTCAACATTTTGTATGTTCACCGCACTGTATGATATATAACTGAGAGAAAAAACGTAGTCTTTAGACGGCGCCTATTGTACCGCAAACCACTCAATTTTTCACTGCACTGTATAATATATAACTGAAAGGAAAAACTTATATTTTCTACACTTCGGCTAGTGTGCAGCACACGACAGAATTTTTCACTGCACTGTATAATATATAACTGAGAGGAAAAACTTATATTTTCTACACTCCGGCTAGTGTGCAGCACATTACAGAATTTTTCACTGCACTGTATAATATATAACTGAGAGGAAAAACTTATATTTTCTACACTCCGGCTAGTGTGCAGCACACGACAGAATTTTTCACTGCACTGTATAATATATAACTGAGAGGAAAAACTTATATTTTCTACACTCCGGCTAGTGTGCAGCACACGACAGAATTTTTCACTGCACTGTATAATATATAACTGAGAGGAAAAACTTATATTTTCTACACTCCGGCTAGTGTGCAGCACACGACAGAATTTTTCACTGCACTGTATAATATATAACTGAGAGGAAAAACTTATATTTTCTACACTCAGGCTAGTGTGCAGCACACGACAGAATTTTTCACTGCACTGTATAATATATAACTGAGAGGAAAAACTTATATTTTCTACACTCCGGCTAGTGTGCAGCACACGACAGAATTTTTCACTGCACTTTATAATACATAACTGAGAGAAAAACTTATATTTTCTACTCTCCGGCTAGTGTGCAGCACCCGACAGAATTTTTCACAGCACTGTATAATATATAACTGGGAGGAAAAACTTATATTTTCTACACTCCGGCTAGTGTGCAGCACACAACACAATTTCGCACTGCACTGTAGTATATATGACTGAGAGGAAAAACGTAGTCTTTAGACGGCGGGTATTGCACTGCAAACCGCTCAATTTTCCACTGCACTGTAGGATATATAAAAAAAGTATTCCCTAGACTGACGCTACTGAACAGCACACTACATAATTGTTCACTGAACTGTAGTGTATTGAAATGACAGAAAAACGTATTCCCTAGACTGCACTACAGATCTCAGCAAGCCAAGGTACAGCAGCAGAAAAAAAGGAGTACTTTGGGCAATTTATTTTGGGTCTGTGTGGACCACGTGCTGTCCCTTCTGCCACCAGTCACTGTGTACAGTGTGCAGCCAAGATGGCGGTAGCTGCACTACAAGTCCGAGCCAGCAGCCTGGAGGATACCAAAAAAAAAAGGTGCTTGTAGCCCTTAGAAGGGCTGTTGGGTTCTTTGTGGGTGATTCCTGCCTAACCAACATCTAAATTCAGGCCCTAACACTCTCCCTGACAGACATCAGCTCTATCCCTAATCTCATGAAGACGGCGTATGACGCGAGCAGCGCAGGACCAGATTCTTATATTCCCAGGTCATCTGATCTGGCCAGCCAATCCCTGCTATCGACTTGTAGGGACCCCACGTGATGCTAGGAGGTACCAAAGAGTCTCCTGCATGTTGATTGGCTAACATGCAGGAAGAGGAAGTTGCCATTTCCTCGAGGATCGCAATATGCTCGTCCTAGTAGCGAGCATATGCAAATACCCTAATGCTCGAACGAGCATCAAGCTCGGACGAGCATGTTCGCTCATCTCTAGCCATGGGCAGTCACTGCACATGGAACCACAGATTGTCACACAGCGAGTAAACGATGGGCAGTGTTATTTACGTGCATGAATGTACATGCTATACACATAGAAGTGATCCATGAACACTTCCAGTTTCATCAATGCTTTAAAAGAGTTTTCCAGTTAGACAAAATAAATAAATAGCACCAGCAATGAATATTACTGCATTATATAAATCAGATGATGATGTTCTGAGCACATTTTGAGTCCTCCAGCACAAACAACAAACTAAATATGCCAGCACACTGTTATACATTGCAAACAATAGATCTAGGGATTAGAGATTATTCTGAATTAGTGTTACTTTACTTACTATATATGAAAAATGTAAATTCTTTGTGCACATTTTTGATCAGATGTGTGTCAAGCCCAAGCACCAATTTCAGGGTGTGCCTAACACGTTTGATCAAAAATGTGTGCGGATTGAAGAATACAGACCTAACAACTCAGAGGTCTTGTTTTCATGATTAACCAGAAAGTGAAAATTAATGCATGGCCCATGGGACTTATCTCAAAGATTTTTCCTCGTGAAGATGGCAAAGTTTGTGAGGTGGGAGTTACCTTTGCAAAAAAAAGTGACTCCAAATCTTTCATCAGACCTATATCTGGGGTTGCCTTGCTCTTATCTGGACATAAGTACTTCTCTGTGAAGCCAGAAGAGACTTTTAACCCCTTCAAGCGACAGTCAGTTTGGACCAAATGGCGGAGCTCCATTTTTCAAATCTGACATGTGTCACTTTATGTGGTAATAACTTTGGAACGCTTTTACTTATCCAGGCCATTCTGAGATTGTTTTCTCATCACATATTGTACTTCATGACAGTGGTAAATTTGAGTCAAAATATTTCATTCTTATTTATAAAAAAAATACCAAATTGACCAAAAAAATTTGAAAAATTAGCAAATTTACAAATGCCAATTTCTCTACTTTTAAAATACATAGTCATACCTCCAAAATAGTTATTAATTTACATTCCCTATGTGTCTACTTCAGGTTTGGATCATTTTGAAAATTATATTTTATTTTTTTTGGGATGTTAGAAGGCTTAGAAATTTAGAAGCAAATCTTGACATTTTTCACAAAATTTCCAAAACTCACTTTTTAAGGACCAGTTCAGGTCTGAAGTCACTTTGTGAGGCTCCCATCATAGAAACCACCCAAAAATGACTTCATTTTAGAAACTACACCCCTCAAGGTATTCAAAACTGATTTTACAAACGGTATTAACCCTTTAGGTGTTCCACAAGAATTAAAGGAAAATGTAGCCAAAATTTCAGAATTTCACTTTTTTGGCAGATTTTCCATTTAAATCATTTTATTCCGAGAATAAAGCAAAGGTTAACTGCCAAACAAAACTCAATAATTATTACCCTGATTCTGTAGTTTACAGAAATGCCCCATTTGTGATCATAAACTGCTGTACAGGTACACGGCAGGGCGCAGAAGGAAAGGAACGCCAGGGCAGATTTAACTGGAAAAAGTTGCCATGTCACATTTGATGCACTCCTAGAGTAGGGAACTCCAAAAAACTGACCCCATTTTGGAAACTACGGGATAAGTTGGCAGTTTTGTTAGTACTATGTTAGGGTACATACGATTTTTGGTAGCTTTATATTACACTTTTTGTGAGGCAAGGTAACAAAAACTAGCAGTTTTGGCATTGTTTTTATTTTTTGTTATTTACAACATTCATCTGACCGGTTAGATCGTGTGATATTTTTATAGAGCAGGTCGTTACGGACGCGGCAATATCGAATATGTATACTTTTTTTATTTATTTAAGTTTTACACAATATTTTTGAAGCACAAAAAAAAATCATGTTTTAGTGTCTCCATAGTCAGAGAGGTGTAGTTTTTTTATTTTTTGGACGATTGTCTCAGGTAGGGGCTCATTTTTTGTGGGACAAGATGATGGTTCGATTGGTACTATTTTTGGGGGTATATGCTTTTTTGATCGCTTGGTATTACATTTTTTGTGATGAAATGTGAAAAAATGGCTTTTTTTAGACAGTTTTTATTTTTTATTTTTTACGGTTTTCACCTGAGGGGAGAGATCATGTGATATTTTTGTAGAGCAGGTTGTTACGGACGTGGCGATACCTAACATGTATACTTATTTTTATTTATTTAAGTTTTACACAATAATATCATTTTTGAAACAAAAAAATCATGTTTTAGTGTCTCCATAGTCAGAGAGCTGTAGTTTTTTATTTTTTGGGCGATTGTCTCAGATAGGGGCTCATTTTTTGCGGATGAGATGATGGTTGGATTGGTACTATTTTTGGGGGCATACGCCTTTTTGATCGCTTGGTATTAAATTTTTTGTTATGAAATGTGATAAAAAATGTTTTTTTTTAGACAGTTTTTATTTTTTATTTTTTACGGTGTTCACCTGAGGGGAGAGATCATGTGCTATTTTTGTAGAGCAGGTTGTTACGGACGTGGCGATACCTAACATGTATACTTATTTTTATTTATTTAAGTTTTACACAATAATATCATTTTTGAAACAAAAAAAATCATGTTTTAGTATCTCCATAGTCAGAGAGCTGTAGTTTTTTTATTTTTTGGGTGATTGTCTCAGGTAGGTGCTCATTTTTTGCGGGACGAGATGTAGGTTTGATTGGTACCATTTTGGGGTAAATACGCCTTTTTGATCGCCTGCTATTACACTTTTTGTGTGGCAAGGTGACAGAAAATGGCTGTTTTGGTATAGCTTTTTTTTTAAAAAAAATTTTGCGTACACCTGGCTGGGTGGACCTTGTGATGCTTTTATAGAGCCGGTCAAAATAGATGCGGCGATACCTAATATGTGTACTTTCTCTTTTTTTTTTTTTACTTCATTTGGGGAAAAGGGCGATTTTTTAAAAGTTTTTTAAAACTTTTTTTTTACTTTTTTACACTTTTTTTTACTTTCTTTTTACACTTTTTTTTTTTTACTTTTTACATTTTTTTTAAATGTATTGTTGCTGCTGTGGACAGCTACTGACCGCAGCATCTATGGGGTTAAACAGCTGAAATCGGTGCCAGCACCGATTTCAGCTGTAGCAGCAGAGTGTGAGCTGAATTACAGCTCACACTCTCTGCTGGTGGCAGCGGCTCCGATCCTGAGCCGCTGCTATCATATAACACAGCGCAGGAGGGGGCAGAACAACAACAGGAGGGGGCAACGGAGGCACGGGGGGGGGCACTACAAGGGGGGCACAGACATCTTACCTGGTTTCAGGCTGCAATCTCCAGAGTGGCGATTTGGGCGATTGTCTCAGGTAGGGGCTTTTTTGTTATTCACAACATTCATCTGACAGGTTAGATCGTGTGATATTTTTATAGAGCAGGTCGTTACGGACGCGGCAATATCTAATATGTATACTTTTTTTTATTTATTTAAGTTTTACACAATATTTTTGAAGCACAAAAAAAAAATCATGTTTTAGTGTCTCCATAGTCAGAGAGCTGTAGTTTTTTTTATTTTTTCGACGATTGTTTCAGGTAGGGGCTCATTTTTTGTGGAACGAGATGACGGTTTGATTGGTACTATTTTTGGGGGTATATGCTTTTTTGATCGCTTGGTATTACATTTTTTGTGATGAAATGTGAAAAAATGGCTTTTTTTGGACAGTTTTTATTTTTTATTTTTTACGGTGTTCACCTGAGGGGAGAGATCATGTGCTATTTTTGTAGAGCAGGTTGTTACGGACGTGGCGATACCTAACATGTATACTTATTTTTATTTATTTAAGTTTTACACAATAATATCATTTTTGAAACAAAAAAAATCATGTTTTAGTATCTCCATAGTCAGAGAGCTGTAGTTTTTTTATTTTTTGGGCAATTGTCATTGTCTTGACTTAATTGCATTCTGTGTTATATTTGTTATCCTCTATACATAATGGAAAAGAAAAGTAAAGTCCAGCTTCCGTATAAAATGCTTGCATCTTTATTAATGGTGGTAAAAGCCAAACAAGTAGTACATGGACGGTCTACGCGTTTCGGACCCCTACATCATAGTCCTTATTCATGACGCCTGCTGTGGAGGGCTGCTGTGGAGGTCTATACATAGTGTACTTTGTTGCCATCTTCTGGCCATTGTGATATTTATAGTTTATGTAAATTATCTATGGTTGTATTTCATTATGTCATTTACCTAGTAACTACACCTCCTCTGTGAGCTCATATCCTGTGTACTGCAGTCTTTTCCTGTTTGTCAGATATGCATTACAGAGCTGAAGAGAGGATTTGCCTTTGCCTGCAAGCATTCAAGGCACATTCAGTAATCCATGGCATCTACCTCAGTCGCATTCTACATGCAACTAATGTCACTAGGGGAATGATTATAGCAAGTTCAGTATCTCCCATTGCTTGTACAAAAGATTGCCACTCACACTCATCAGAGATGTCTATCACATACATTGGTGACAGAATAGTATAGATTGTCGGATAACAGGCTGAACTGGATGGACAGATGTCTTTTTTTCGGCCTTATAAACTATGTTACTATGTTAGATATAATACATGGATGGGTTGGCCTCACAAGAGACAGAGTTGCTACCAACTCCATTCATTTCAGGTATATTGTTTTCCAATAAACAATGAAGCTTGATTAAGAAAGTATATAATAAAAACACTTTTGTCTATAAAATAACATCAAATAATGATAACTTTTTTAAAATAAAAAAGTACTTAAATTAGTTTTGCTGTCGATGTCTTGAAAGGAGACAACCACACCACATAGAATATCTAATATATAAAGCTGAGTGTATGTATGTGTGTATGTATGTGTGTTTGTCCGCTAAAGGAATCCACACCGTCTCAGCTACAATCACAAAATTTAGCACACAGGTACATCAAGTGTCTGGGAAGGTTTTAGACCAGGTCTCAACTCTCCAGGACGTACCGTTCCTAAGGTATTCCCAAAAAATGCATTAGCCAATAGAAGCCTGGTCACATGACCCTTATCAGCCAATGGAAGCTCACAGGCCCTTAGCCTCCACATACAGACAGTTTCACACCAGGTTTCCATAACAACCCAGCCAGTTTTCTTCACTGCTATAGGTCTGCTTTAAAGGGCAGAGCACTGTGGATGACACTGTTAAAGGAGTATTCCAGTTACCATAAATATACCTTATGTTTTAGACTAATTCATCATCAATTATTTTATTGCCTAATATAATGTAAATTTTACATATTTACCATTCAGTAGTAATAAAAGATGTTTTCTTCCACTGCTACCCACTGTGTTTCCTCATAAGTTACCATGGCATGGACCTGTAATTCAGGTCACCCTCAAAAGGACTTAAAAGCCCCTCCCCCATGCCCCGCTAAGTCATGCCCCTGACCCGATCAGGCCACGCCCCCTCTCCGCAGCTGACAGGGATTGCAAAAATGAAGGTAAAAATCAACTTCTGTCAGCTGCAGGGGTGGGAGGGAGGGTGACTTTCTCCCTGCAGCTCATGCTCAGACTGCACAGTGCTGCTGTCTGAGAGGGAGCTGTTTAAAAGGATATCCCTGTGTCCATCCAGGCCCTGCGCCAGGTGGAGGACAGGGAGTCTGAAAGCCGGACTGTCCGGCCTTAAAACGGACCTCTTACCACCCTAGGGGCAGGTTGCTGTGGAGGTCACAGTTAAAGGGGAGGGCGCTGTGGATGTTACTGTTAAGGGGTCAGGCTGCTGTGAAGGTCACTGTTAAAGGGGCGGGCACTGTGGAGGTCATTGTTAAGGGAGGAGGGGACTGTGGAGACCACTATTAAAGGGGCAGCGGGGTACTGTGAGGTCACTGTTAAGGGAGCAGGGTACTGTGACAGTCACTGTTAAAGAGGCAGTCGCTGTGGAGGTCAAAGGGGGAGGGCTGCTGTGGAGGTCCCATTTTAAGGAGACGGGGCACTGTGGGGGGGAGTCAGTGTTAAGGGGTGGGGGCTGAGGAGGTTACTGTTAAGGAGGCAGGGTGCTGTAGCGGTCACTCTCGATATCTTTTAACAACAGACACATAAACATTAAATGGAATATACCTGGGCGAAGCCAGGTCCTTCTGCTAGTGCTATATAAATTTATGACAACACAGTCTATCATTTTAGTAGAAATGCGTAAAGTATTGTTCAGGAGGTAGGAAATGTTAACAATGTGTTAAATACAGTGTTAAAGCAAACTTTAACGTGACATTTAACACAACAAAAGCCATTGAAAAAGTCATGGTAAAGTTTGCTGCAACCATGTTTTTAATTCAAGTGTCAAGTTAATATTTGCTATATTTGTTGGTCGCTCCGTTGATATTCAACATACAAGTTGTGATAATATGGCTGCCATGTTTTTTCATTGCATCTAATGAGTTCAATTTCCTACATGTGCATCACCGGCTCATGCCAGTGGTTGATGGAAATTTTCTTATCAGAGACATCTGACAACGTGTCTTGTTTTCCATCTGTGACAGTCTAGATTATTCTAGAGGAGACATCATTACTGTTTAAGACATGCAATTTGCGGGCATGTGCGACTTCATTGCTGAATATGTAGGCTTGGATCTCCACATAGCCAACACATTAAAGAATAATTATTCTACATTTAAAGCAATAATGGATGTCAATTAGATTATGTTTTTATGCGCCCAAGTGATCCAGTGGTAGCGTCTAAGCATCTGAAGGGTAACATCTGTTTTTGTTAATTTGACTGCTTTGTACACATTTTCCATATGTGGTTCGATTAAAACATATTGGTTCTTCTTGTCAATTAACTGACAATGCTCAGTCTTCAGACAAAACACTAATTGTTTCCACTGGGAACTTTAAGTTTTCTGCAACTTTTACTTCCCATAAAGTGAAATTAGTTTAGCCAAGCTGTGTCTCAGACATTACGCATATTGCTCTGCTACTTAATATGCTAATACGCCACATGAAGATTCCTATGTCGCCCAGCTCATTTTAGATCAGGTCATTTCTGCCATTACAATGTCAATGACAAAGACTCAAAGCTTTTCTAAACTTTGTACTTCGTATACAGACTATATATTATATAGTGAGACAGCGACTGGACAAATGATAAGCGAACATTCACGCACTTATACCGAACGTATAATAATACGTTCACCCATAATATCTTCATAGTAGTATAGTGTTAGTATTAAAAAGAGTCATTATATAACAATTGTGTACGGATTTATGTTGCAGAGCACCGTGAACGACAGCGTCACCGCGGTCACCGTCACAGTACCTTCAGCTTCTAGTAAGTGTAAACATATTTAATTTATTTTAAATCCAAGCTACGTGGGAGTGCAGCTGCAGTGATATAAGAGCACTAGTGGTTAGGAATGGGATTATCCAGCCCAAAACTATTCCCATGTATGAACATCAGAAGTTACAACTGTTCATTAGAGTTGAATGTAATGCCATTATTTAATGTTTTTTGAAAGCTGCTGCACTACAGAGGAGCCTCTCTCACCCTCCTCCACCCCAGCGAGAAAGGACCACACCTGCCCCTCCAACACCACCAGCCCAACTTCCAGAGGTAGAAGGTAGGTAAAATAAAAAGTGTAATGGGTAGACCACGCAGTATGGGTGTCCAGTAAGTACAAATCCCAAACTGACCATGTGTGGCCTTCTCAGTGAGCAGTTCAAAGAAAAAAAAAGGCTCAATACAGATACATGTCACTGAATAACTCGTTTCATTACATATACCAAAATATATAATGACATGCAATTGCTAAAGTATTCTGATCCAGGTTCTGGTTTTAAATTTTAGAATTTTTTTTGTGGGACAACCACTTTTACTCGATCATACTAATTATATTACTGTTTCCACCCCTACAGATATCCCCACTGACTTTGAAGTGGAGGCAGCCTTACGCCGCTTTGGGACCAGGCTCCACGCTGCCTCCCGACTTATTCGCGACACGCACCTGGAGCACCAAGAGCTGCAGGAGATGATGTCCAGACGTCGGCAAAGGCCGGCGTAACCTTTTATTTGTTTGTTTATTATATTATTTATTATTTGTAAAAAGTTATTATTTATTACTAAAATATTCTTGTAAAACCTGTGTTTTGAGTGTTTTGTTAACCCTTTAACACCTTCCTGACATAGTGTGAAGAAGACAGGGATGTAAGTTTAGGCCAAAGACTGAAAAAATTGTCCCACGACCATTTTCCCGTATTAATGAACACAGCGGTGTCTGCCGGCCGACGTATTAATAAATTACGCATGCTCCGGTTCACTGATTACAATTTACAGTAAAAGATAAAGGCTTGGCTTGTTTGGACAACAAGCCTGTACATTCTGCCTTGTAACATAGGCAGTGAAAATTATATATGAGGTTTTCATGGCTGCCCCAGCCAGTAGTAGTAGGGGACGGGGTATATTAGAGAGTGATTGGTAAATACAACAAACTGCGGTGGAGTATAATGGGAGTCAGAGGTAACAACAGTGTAAAAATTTTATTTTTTAATTTAATTTCTTTTTTTCTTTTTTTTTTGGAGCGGGGGGAGTAAAGGCTGAGGCTCCAAAACAAATTTAAGAATACTAAATAGAACTATTAGTAATGGTAACAACAGCTACTCTCCTGCTAAGTGTAGAAAACTGAGGCAGAAAACGGAACCAAACAGTGTTTGGTTTTTAAAGGGGTTTTGGTTTGGAGACTTCGGGTTCGCACAGCCCATGACATGACACAAGACGTTTGGCAGTAACGTTATGGGCCGGCTGACAGCAACAGTGGGAAGACACTCAGACTATTCTGCCCTGCAAGGCCTGATCTGATCACCAGCCTCAGCAAGAGGAGTATGAAATTCGGAGGTAATCCAGCCTTTATTCATTTTTATAAAGGTGTTTTTTTGAACACTGCCAGGTGACAATTTTGTCCTTTTGGGTGTCACCCCCGCCCCCAAACCGCCCCCCCCCCCCCCCCCCCGCGGCACTAAAAACCCTCTCTGACATGACACTTGAGGCTGGGCAGGAAAGAAGCCCTAGTGCATAGTGGGACAGTTCCGGCCTCTGAGAAGAGCCAGACTGCAGATACACCTGAACCTGCTCATTGAGGCGCTTGATCTGGGCCTGCTCACTTGGCTGCAGCTGTTGGGAGGCAGAGAAAATTGCTGCATCATACTAATTAGGCTTAACTGGCTGCTGCTGGTTGGGGCAGGAGATGGATGACTCGGCCGGACCTCCTTCTCAGACACACTGGCAGCAGGCTGGGGCTGGCTGAAACCTGTGGCCAGGTTACTACATAGCTTCTCCCACAATGATGCTAATTTTTCCTCCCTTTCCGGTGGAGGAAAACAATCCCCCATTTTGGATTGATACCGCGGGTCCAGAAGCATCGCCAGCCAGTATTTGTCTGTCTGCCTTATTTTTAGGATACACCTGTTCTTTCCATCTCAGCTTCTCTCAGGGACCCTTCAGTGTCCCTCAAAGTCTCATCATCATCAGCCTCCAGACCCTCCAGCTGTGTCTCCTCCTCCTGGTCAACATTGTCATCCTAATTAAAATCCTCCTCCTCCTCCCCCACTCCTCTAACTGAAACTCCTCATCCTCATCCTCATCCTGCTCTGCAAGCGAACTTTGGCGTTGGGGCTCCCCAATCTGTCTGCATGGCGTGCAGACAGATTGCCAGGATTTCCAGCATAAATATTAGTGAAATTACGTCGTTCACACCGCAGCTGTCCGGGCTGACCAATTTTGTGGCTTCTTCAAAGGTCGTTAGAACAGTGCAGGCATCTCGGACCAGCCTCCACTGCTGGAAATCAAAGCCGCACCTGCTCCCTATGGTGGAAGATTCTGGCTGCTGCAGGACAAAATCGTCCACTGCTCTACGCCGTTGCAACATATGAAGAGTGGAATTCCACCGGGTCGGCACGTCACCTATTAAGCGGTGTGGCGTGAAGACCATTTTGTCGCTGCAGTTCCAGCAGAGCGCGACGAGATACATATGAATGGCTCAAATGAGTGCAAAGTGTCTGCGACTTTGCCAGCACTGTGCGCAGGCCAGTGAATGTTTTGAGAAATCTCTGCACCACTAGATTTAGGACATGTGCCATACAGGGAGCATGCGTGAATTGACCAAGGTTTAGCGCTGCCACTATATTTGTCCCATTGTCACTCACTACCTTGCCCACTTCCAGCTGGCGTGGAGACAGCCAGTGCGCTATTTGCTGCTTCATGTAATGCAGCAAGCGCTGGCCTTTGTGGCTGCTACTGCCAAGACAAACTAAGTCTAACACTGCATGGCAGCGTTTCACCTGGCACATATGATATGAAGGAGGGGGGCTAACTCTCTGCCCTGACGCTCTAGCAGGCGGACTGCCCGTGGAGGTGGAAGCAGATAGTTGTTGGGTGGTCTGCTGCAATCCTGGCTGGAAAGTGCGTGGATGTACCAACAGCAATTGGCCCGGTTGCTGGGGGGTTCCTGACTCGTTGCCACTAAATACATTCAGCCAGTGGGCAGTAAAGGACATGTGTAGCCCTTGGTCGTAAGCACTGCTCCAGGTATCCACCGTGACGTGCACGGTGCTGCAGAGAGACAGCTGCACGGAGCATCCTATATTGTCAGCCACGTAGGAGTAAAGGGCGGGGATAACTTTTTTTGAGAAGAAATGCCGGCTAGGGACCTGCCAGCGTGGCTGAGCGCAAGCCATTAGCTCCCTAAAAGCTGGGCAGTCAACCAGCTGGTACGGCAGAGACTGCACAGCCAGCAACTTTGTCAGGTGACCATTCAGTTCGGATTACTTGTGGCATAAAACTGCTTCCTGGCCACGCACTCGGCAGTGGACGGCTGCCGAATAAGAGGAGGTGGAGACATGCACGCAGTGGGTGATGAGGTGTATGTACTAGTTACACATCTGGATGCGGGCTGAGCTACAGCCCTGTATGCTGCCTGCCTGACAGAAGGGACCCTGGGAGAAGTAACAGCTCTTCAGTATTAATGGGCTGCTCTAAATTGCCGGTATGTCACCGCTTCAGATGGTTCACAGAGCAGTGGTCCCCACATTTGTGGCTTTCCCACGGCTCATTTCTGTTTACACAAATTACACGTGGCCATACTGCTGTCCCCCGGCAGAGTGGTGAAATACTTCCACACACCTGACGTGCGCCTTCCACAGCTGGCCAAGCTTGTAGCCCTTGCACGCTTACATGCTGGTGCCGGCCCCACTATACTTGGGGTCTCGCTAGTTCCCAAGGAAGGACTGGCCCTGGGCCTAACTCGCCTTTTCCCTCTGTTGCTGCCACTACTACTACCACCCTCCTCCTCGGAGATCAAACCCTCCTCACCAGCCCGATCCGCCTCCCAGGTCCTCCGGTCTAACACATCAGATTCATTATCAGACTCCTCCCCACCACTTTTTTCTGACTGCAAATTAGGCTGTTACCCACCAACCTCCAATTCCGGGCAGTCCAAACTCTGACTGCCCACTAAGAAATCCTCAGGGATGCTGTCCTCTATAACCGCCAGATTATGCAGAGGGGTTCGGTGGCCTTTTATTTTATAAATTGCAGAAAGGACACCAGTAGGAGGGAGCACTGAAGCCCGAGAGGTGGCACAAAATTACGGGCTTTGCTGGAGCGGAATGGTGGACCAGGAAGAGTCTGACCCCTGGCTACATATGGATACTGTATCAGCAGATAACAGATCATCCAGCTGAGACTCAGATGAGCGTGCCATCCATTCCACTACCTCATCCACTTACTCCTCCACTACAATTTTTTGCCTTGGCGGGTTAGCCTGGTGGAACAGTGGCCAACTATTATGAATTACAGAAATAGAAGCTCCGGCTACAGGTCCTTTGGCACTGCTGCCCTGTGCCACCTTCTCCTTTTTTAAAGCTCGAGGTCTGGCTGGAACTGGACCTCTTTTGCTTATCCATTCCAGACATTTTTCACTTCACTCTGTGGCCCTGCAGCTGGTCTTTGTCTTTGTCCCTGTCTCTCTCCCTGTTCTCTCCCTGTCTCTCTCCCTATCTCTCTCCCTGTCTCTCTCTCCCTGCCTGATTAATTACTAGTCCTGCACTGGCCCTGCACTTGCCCTGCAGTATCCCTGCAGTATCCCTCATGTGTAATATGGATTCCCTGAACAATTATATAGTAACATAGTAACATAGTTTATAAGGCAGAAAAAAGACATCTGTCCATCCAGTTCGGCCTGTTATCCTGCAAGCTGATCCAGAGGAAGGCAAAAAAACCCCTGTGAGGTAGAAGCCAATATTCCTCACTTTAGGGAAACAAATTCCTTCCCGACTCCAATCAGGCAACCACAATTACTCCCTGGATCAACAACCCATCCCTAGTTACTATAACCTAGGTAATAAGAGAAAACTCCAGTTGCTTATTAAGTTGAAATCTTAAATCATACTTTTATTGTATTTGCGGCACCATATAACATGTGACGTTTCGGCCGTATGGCCTTCTTCAGACACTGGTGTACAAAAATATATACAAAACGTCAGTATAACAAAATAAGAAGAACAAAATACAAAATAGCATTAGTTTACATATTAGTAAAAACAAAAGTATATATACTATATCTCTTAGTTGTGCATAGTATATATTGCGTCATCTTCAGGGTATGCAAAAGCCTCATAAAGTACCTCAATTTATCTCTCCAAGGCCATGGAGATTAATTAAATCACGGAGATATCACAAAAATGGAGAATTCTGATAACTACAGGTAAGTAGGACAGCACTCCAGGTAAATAAAATCCAGCAAGTCAATATGTAAGTATACGGGCCCATGGATACTGACATTATGGTGAAAAGGAGCAAAAGTCGTCATATGGGCTCATGTATATCTTTCTATTTAAGTAGATATCGTTGATAGGCATTTTACATGTAATCAATTGTTGAGGAACCATCAGATACCATCAATAAATATTCCTTTGTTATTAGCCATAATAGGATCAAAGTACCAAGTACCACCTCACCTGTTGCCGCTAGTTACTATAACCTGTAATATTATTACACTCCAGAAATACATCCAGACCCCTCTTGAACTCTTTTAGTGAACTTACCATCACCACCTCCTCAGGCAGAGAGTTCCATAGTCTTACAGCTCTTACCGTAAAGAATCCTCTTCTATGTTTGTGAACAAACCTTCTTTCCTCCAGGTGCAGAGGATGTCCGCTCCTCACGGTCACAGTCCTTGGGATAAAAAGATCATGGGACAGATCTCTGTACTGACCCCTGACCTCTATCTCTACCCCTGATCTCTAACCTTACATTTGTCAGTGTTAAACCTCATCTGTCACTTCTCTGCCCAGGCCTCCAATCTATCCAGGTCCCTCTGTAGCAGTGTACTGTCCTGTTAATGACTTTACACAGTTTAGTGTCATCTGCAAAAATTGATATTTTACTGTTCAAGCCTTCTACAAGATCATTAATAAATATATTAAAGAGAATAGGGCCCAATACTGACCCCTGTGGTATCCCACTAGTGACAGTGACCCAATCTGAGAATGTGCCGGTAATAACCACCCTCTGTTTTCTATCAATGAGCCAGTTACTTACCCACATACAGACATTTTCTCCCAGGCCAAGCATTCTCATTTTATGTACTAACCTTTTATATGGTACAGTGTCAAATGCTTTAGAGAAGTCTAGATATATGACATTTACACCCGAATTTTAACAACAACAGGTCTCAGTGTCTCAGAACTTAACAACAGAGTGCTTCTGCTCGTCTCAGCAGTCACAGCAGAAGTGATGCATCACTGGCTTACCGAGCCTGAGCCAATCAGAGCAAGCCCTGCCCACTAGGTCAGGTAACCGCTTTTTTCCCGGGCTTTTGCGCACGAATAACGAACTAACAGTAAAAGTTAGCTAATTACTTGTATTCATATGCAACAGCATACAGAGTAACTTATGCGTAGCATTAGCGTAAAATTTATTGGACAAGTACATAGCGAATGCGTAGAAAGCCTTAGGAACATTTTCGAATCTTAACGGAGCGAATCACCTAATATTCGGATTCGCTTTGCAGCTGAAAATTTCCAAGATTCGATACGAATCAATGAATCGACAAATAGATTCGCTCATCTCTAGCTATGACCCTGATTTATTAAACTGTTTTTGTTTTTATTTTGTAGCAAATTGCTACTTTTCTGTTCCTAAGGATTTTTGCTAAGTTTAGCAATTGCTGTGTTCCACTTTCATAAATTTGGTGCACGGATCATTACCATTACACAAGAAGACAAACTTCAAATTGTCCTACATTGATAAAACTGGGCCATTTATTTTGTGCAACAAAAATAAAAGAACAAGCAAAGCCCTGTTTGAAATGGACCTTTGTGTCATTGTCTTTGACTGCATTTGATCCCATCTTGCCTTAAGGCCCTTTTACACGGGCCGATGTGTATCTCTGCCTGAGCGCCGATCAGCGATATCGGCGCTCGGGCAGGGAGCCTTTACACTGCCCGATGAATCGAGCGCTGGGCCGCACGAGTGATCGCTGTATCGCTTGTGCGGCCCGGAAGCTCCATACTGTCAGGCGCACATCGCCTGTTTACACAGGCCGATGTGCGCCCGACAGATTGGATCTTTTGTAGAAACCAAAAGATCCAATCAGCCGACGAACGAGCGTTTTGCTCGTTCGTCGGCTGATTAGGGCCACTTTTACACGGGCCGATTATCGGCACTAGCGTTCCTAGGAACGATTTTTCGGCCGATAATCGGCCCGTGTAAAAGGACCTTTACTGCTACAGAGATAATTCCCACAAAAGATATGTGCAGTTTTCTTTTAGAAGTTGTGTGGTAAATGCTTAATTCACCAGGGATGTCAGATACATATCAAATTCTAAGAAGCCTTTGGTTGCAATTATTGCTTCTAAGGATTTGCTTACACAGCACTGTCCATGAATCACGAAAAACAAAGTGGAATTTATTTTACTGCATCTCAGACTATGTGTCACTTTGTAACCTTAGTCTAAAGATAGTTGAACTAGTTAGCAAGTTTAGCGGGCTGTTACTTTTTCATATGAGTATTATGGGTGTTGCATGACAAAATCTAGAGCTAATCAAAAGGATTAGAAACCATTCAGTATAACAAACAAATATGGTCTAAAATAGTAGATCCAGGTAGAGAGTAAAGAGGCTGTCCACCAATCAGTACTGCACTCTGCAGTTGTAACCCTTTATGGGCAACTAATTGATACCATTAATTATAGCTGCAGTATCTTATAAGAGTGAGCTCTACAGAGCATTCCCATCATAACTATATTAATGCACTAAACAAATTCTAAATCTGTGTTTGTGGTGGGTTCACAGATAGGTTTCTGCTGGAGTTTTTCCTCATTTTTAGTGGCGTTTGTTTCACCGGCGTTCAGATGTTAGGTTAAGGTCTACACAACATGCTGTGGTTTGCTCTCCGTACTGTTTATCCACACCAAGACGGATCCGGAATGACCCCCAATGGAAGTCAATGGGGACAGATCCATTTGGTGTGACACACTCAGTAAACGGATCCGTCCTCCATTGACTTTCAATGGAGTTCATGACGGATCCGTCCACAGCACACCACACATGAGAGACACATACACACAGACATACACACAGACATACATACTTACATGCTTCCAGCAGCTCCGCACATCACAGGAGGAGGAGGACTGAATGCACATAGGACAATTCTCCCTCCAGCAGAGGGCGTTGTGGGGAATCTTCCTATGTGCGTGCCGTCCTACTCCTCCTGTGCTGTGCGGAGGTGCTGGGAGCATGTAAGTATGTCTGTGTATGTGTATGTGTATATGTCTATGTGTGTGTGTATGTGTGTGTGTGTATGTGACACGTGTGGGGCCGGAGCGCTGCGTGTACCTGCGGCAGCACGGATCCGGCGGCACCCTTCACCCGCCGGATCCGTGCTTCCGCTAATGTGAAAGTGGCCTTAACTAAAATTTCTTAACTCATCGCGTTATCTTGAAACAAAAGCCATTGAAAAGCAATTGAAGGTGTTTGCTTAACGCATTTACAGGGGTAGAATGCATGCCCATATTTACAACAACAACAACAACAACATATGTATATGGAAAGGGTAGGGTAATAGTGACATGTGGCTGCAATAGTAGTGGCAGCAATAGCAACAGGAAAATGGAACATACTGTACAAGGCAGTATATATGTGGGCAGCCACTTAGGGGTGGTAGTAGTAGTTGTCGTAGTGGCGACTATGAAGTGGTAATAGTAGTGGCAGTAGGGTAATGGAAGTGGCAATAGGATATTAGCAGCAGGGAAGAGCGGATGAGGAGACTGCGGCAGCAGAAGCCATTCAGTACAGAACATGATGATAGGCAGGCTGATGGCGCCATGATTGCGGCAGCAGCAGCCATACAGTGCAGAACATGATGGTAGTCATGGTAGACAGCAACATTGGCGTGATAGGGAACCATCAGCAAGGGCAGATTTATTCATTAACTTGAGCCATAGTAGTGTGAAAATCTTTCCGGATCCATGCCTCATTCATTTTGACAAAATTTTACAATGTTTTGTACACTGATGGAGGGCAACTTTGTCAGTTTGGGTCATAACACCCTCTACCTCGCTGAAACCCCTCTCTGAGATGACACTGCAGGCTGGGCAAGAAGGAACAGAGAGAGTATGCTGAGCTTGTCTAGGGAACACAGTAAGTGCCAAAGTAAGGCCAGGTATGAGCGAACCTGGGTGTTAAGACAGTACCTCTCTGTTTGCTGTATTGCCTCAGTATGGTACGACATATTGAAAAATGTGTCCATCATATTGATGAAACTTAACTGGCTCCTTTGGCTTCTGCTGCTTGTGGTAGTGGAGATGGGGGAGGTGAGTGACTCTGCAGGGAGCCCAGAGAGGCTTCAGACATAAGGCAAGCTGTGTACACAGTGTTTCCAAGTAATAAACTCATTTGGCCTCCCTTTCAGCAGAAGTAAAACATTCACCCATGTTGCTTTGATAGTGAGGGTATAAAAGTAGGCTATCCAGCTTCTTTTGAATGATACACCTGCTAGTACATAGACAAGCAAGCATTCAGTTTACCATTCTGGTGGATAACAAAATCATTTACAATTTTATGCTGCTCATATAGATGCTCTGTCGTGTGCAAAGTGGAATCTCAGCAGAACGAATTCTAAATGAAGCCAAATCACTGTTTAAAGAAATGCAGCAATCAAACTGTAAGGCATCAGTAGCTGCAGTACTTCATCCATCTTAGCCTACTTAGCCAACATTTAACATTTAGAGTAGACCCATCAAGTCAAAGGAACATGCATGTTTGATGTACTGTACCTCTAATGTGCTACATTTAATTTGTAAGGCTAATTTCTGTGTATCTTCAACATTTTCTCTTTCGTTTGTGCTTTTTCAGAAGAGGTTGGACATGGCTCCAGGAAACTTGCTTATAAGAGCTGTTGCATTATTTTTGACTAAATACAAAATAACTGAAAATATCTGAAAATTTTATGTCACTTTTTTAAGCCTACATACCTTTTATTGATACATAGCGCTGTCAACGAGTGTTGTCTCATTAAGAATAATCAAAATTACTGTATTTTACTGATGTACAGCCACAATTCTGTTGGGTGGTACCCTCAGAAAGTTATACTCTGATCATTCAGTAAGGTCCTCAATGAAGAAGCAACACTCCAAAATATTTTCAAGAAAATCCTTCTCTTGGGATGTAGCACACATCTTCATACATCATGTAGTACCTTTAGCTAGACATCCGACAGATCCTGATTTTATTTAACTGTACCTTTATAAAAACACATTCAGAATCATAAAGGATTATCTTCCAGCAGATGGTATAGCTTCTGCAAAGCCCTGATCACATCATTGTCATGTCTCTCAGGGATTAACTGCAACAACAGAAGTCTGCAGAAAAAAGTTTTTCAAATTGCTTTGAACAGACTTCCGGCTAATTTCCTGATAACATGCATGATGGATGGAGAGGGTAAACCCAGCAGAGGTCTCCTGTGCAACAAAAACATGTACCCCCTTGCTAAGTAAACGCTTGTTCAGAGTGAGTTGCTTGTTATATAGCTCGTTTCTAGTCATGGTGTGCCAATCTCAATAGGATATTGTTATCCAATAGTAATTATAAGACATTGAGGGACATTTACTATGCTCGTTACTCCATTATTATGTCTTTAAAAAAGTCGCAAATTATGGCGGATGCCACTTTTCCAAGGTGCCAAGAAAAGGGACATTGCTTTGTGCCACCCATTGCATGTACTTGAAGTCCATGCCAACCTGTAACATAGTAACATAGTAACATAGTTTATAAGCTGGCGTACACTTCAGTATCTGGCACATGGCAGGGCAGAGTTTTGCCTAATATATTAAGAGTAGAGATGAGCGAACGTGCTCGTAACGAGCACTGTAGCGCTCGGCTCCCCTGCTCGCTACAGTGCTCGTTACAAGCACGTTCGCTCATCTCTAATTAAGAGGCTTCTGCCTCTTAATAAATTAGGTGCATCTCACGCCATTGCACTGAGATCAACACTGGCGTGTGGGAACACCAGTCTTGCTATATCTCCTCCATTGTGATCACTAACAGTCCTTTACATGCAATCTAGCAGACAGACCTATTATTTTTGATATGTGTGAGCAAATGTGAAATCACTCTACCAACTAACCAGTTTAGCTTTGCGCTAAACCCTAAGGGTGTTATTCCAGTGCTCCTCTGCTATTCACCCTTTAACTCCTATACAAGGATCTAGACTTCACTGCAGGGAAGCAAGTGGACTGCTACCTTCTGGGATAGCACAGACAGGGTATACAGACTGGGTTAACTTAAACATGGACTGAACTGAAAATGGACTTGAAAGTCCAGGGACATGCAGTCAGTATAACACACACTTGGAAGACAGTAAGAATACAGGTAGGAGCAGAGGCATAGCTAGAGGTTCAGCACAGGGGGGGGCGAAACATACTTGAGTGGGCCCCCCACTTATTGGCTTCCCAAACGCACGTTTCCAACTTCACAGGCACATACTACTAGTTGTGGTTATAATATTGTATTAGAAAGATGACTGTATAAACTGCAAGATCGTCTATGCTGCTAAGTACTGTACAATAGACTTTCTACATACCCTAGTCTAAATACTCTACCACATAATGCAGTAAAATATAGGATTAATAGGAGTAAAAAACAAGGGGACTCCTATGTTAAAGGAAACGTGTCCCCAGTTTTACATCACTCCCCTGCCCCCATCAGATCAGCTTAATGTGCCCCCATCAGACCTCAGATCAGCTTAATGTGCCCCCATCAGACCTCAGATCAGCGTATTGTGCCCCATCAGACCTTAGATCAGCGTATTGTGCCCCATCAGACCTCAGATCAGCGTATTGTGCCCCATCAGACCTCAGATCAGCGTATTGTGCCCCCATCAGACCTCAGATCAGCGTATTGTGCCCCCATCAGACCTCAGATCAGCTTAATGTGCCCCCCATAAGACCTCAGATCAGCAGAATGTGCCCCCATCAGACCTCAGATCAGCCTACTGTGCCCCCATCAGACCTCAGATCAGCATACTGTGTCCCCATCAGACCTCAGATCAGTGTATTGTGCCCCATCAGACCTCAGATCAGCATATTGTGCTCCCATCAGACCTCACATCAGCAGAATGTGCCCCCATCAGACCTCACATCAGCGTATTGTGCCCCCATCAGACCTCAGATCAGCGTACTGTGTCCCCATCAGACCTCAGATCAGTGTATTGTGCCCCATCAGACCTCAGATCAGCATATTGTGCCCCATCAGACCTCAGATCAGCATATTGTGCCCCCCATCAGACCTCAGATCAGCAGAATGTGCCCCCATCAGACCTCAGATCAGCGTATTGTGCCCCCATCAGACCTCAGATCAGCGTATTGTGCCCCCATCAGACCTCAGATCAGTGTATTGTGCCCCCATCAGACCTCAGATTAGCATATTGTGCCCCATCAGACCTCACATCAGCCTACTGTGCCCCCATCAGACCTCACATCAGCCTACTGTGTCCCCATCAGACCTCAGATCAGCGTATTGTGCCCCATCAGACCTCACATCAGCCTACTGTGCCCCCATCAGACCTCAGATTAGCGTATTGTGCCCCATCAGACCTCAGATCAGCCTACTGTGCCCCCATCAGACCTCACATCAGCCTACTGTGCCCCCATCAGACCTCAGATCAGCGTATTGTGCCCCCATCAGACCTCAGATCAGCTTAATGTGCCCCCATCAGACCTCAGATCAGCGTACTGTGCCCCCATCAGACCTCAGATCAGTGTACTGTGCCCCCATCAGACCTCAGATCAGCGTACTGTGCCCCCATCAGACCTCACATCAGCGTACTGTGCCCCCATCAGACCTCAGATCAGCCTATTGTGCCCCATCAAACCTCAGATCAGCCTATTGTGCCCCCCATCAGACCTCAGATCAGCATATTGTGCCCCCATCAGACCTCAGATCAGCGTATTGTGCCCCCATCAGACCTCAGATCAGCATATTGTGCCCCCATCAGACCTCAGATCAGCTTAATGTGCCCCCATCAGACCTCAGATCAGCGTATTGTGCCCCATCAAACCTCAGATCTGCATATTGTGCCCCCATCAGACCTCAGATCAGCGTATTGTGTCCCCATCAGACCTCAGATCAGCGTATTGTGCCCCCATCAGACCTCAGATCAGCGTATTGTGCCCCATCAAACCTCAGATCTGCATATTGTGCCCCCATCAGACCTCAGATCATCGTATTGTGCCCCCATCAGACCTCAGATCAGCTTAATGTGCCCCCATCAGACCTCAGATCAGCGTATTGTGCCCCATCAAACCTCAGATCTGCATATTGTGCCCCCCATCAGACCTCAGATCAGCGTATTGTGCCCCCATCAGACCTCAGATCAGCCCACCCAGCCACATAAGATAAAAATAAAAAAACCTTTCTTACCTGTTCTGCGCTGCGGCTGCCCTCCGGTCCGCGCTCCGCTCTCTTCCCTGGCCCGCGCACACTATGACCTGACGCTGCGTGCAGAGTCAGGTCATAGTGCGCGCCGTCAGGGAAGAGAGCAGAGCACGGACCGGAGGGCAGCCGCAGCGCAGAACAGGTAAGTAAGATTTTTTATTTTTATGGGCCGCCTTGAGTCACTGGACCCGGAGCCGTCGCCCCCCCTGCCCCCCCGGTAGCTACGCCACTGGGTAGGAGACAACATAAGATAAACGCAGGTAAATTGCAATAGCACTAGACTGAATCAGAAGACCTTTGCTGGTCATCAGGGAACCTAAAGCTCAGACACCGTCCTGCTGGAGAGGGTGCCTAAAATACCTAGGGACCGTCAGCTATTGGCTGGTGTAGCATTTGGGAGCATACAAACTGTCTCTTTAAGAGTTCAGAGGTGCGCATGTGCGGCCTGAGGGAGTACCAGGAAGGAGCATGGAGAGGACATTGACTACCAGGAGACCGGACGACATGGTAAGTGGTGTGGTGTCTGCGCCCATAGGGGACAGAAAGAAGGTGGCAGGCACGGACTGCAGACCAAACTATTTTTTTTTTATTAAAGGGGTTCTGTAGTTTTTTCAAACTGATGATCTATCCTCTGGATAGATCATCAGCATCTGATCGGCGGGGGTCCGACACCCGGGACCCCCGCCGATCAGCTGTTTGAGAAGGCAGCGGCGCTGCAGGAGCGCCGCGGCCTTCTCTGTGTTTACCGCAGGCCCAGTGACGTCACGACTAGTATCACTGGCCTGGGCGGGGCTAAGCTCCGTTCACATGAATGAATCATACAATGTGCACCGATGCCTACGTGTACACTTCCGGCGTAAACGAGGTCATGTGTACCAATGCAGCCAATGACTGGCCACAACATGACATATCACTTCTGGGTCACATGCTGCTTGGGGACATGTCATCACTGGGGCTAGTCATTAGCTGCAGCGACACACATGACCCTGCCTATGCCAGAAGTTTACATGCAGGAATTAAATGAAGCACAGTGAAGTTAGTGTTGGACCCACAAATCTGGAACAAAGCATCAGGGGAACAGGTAAATATTAGAGATGAGCGAATCATGCAAAATTCGCTTCGCCAAATATTTGCCGAATTTCTGACAAGATTCATACTAAAACGAATTTATTCGGTCGAATCTACATTTAAAAAAACAATCGTTTTGCGAACATTCCTGCCCAAATTACAAACGTACAGTCAGCATTGTTAAAAGTACGCAATAAGTAAGTATTAGCGTACAAAAGTGCATACGAATCCTTAGCGTACTATTGACGTGCAAATGCGTCATACGCACGAGGCTAGGCCACGGCGTACAGTCTTTAGAGGCAGTCCATATGAGCTAGAAAAATAAGGTGCTCACTGCTAGCTATCAATAAGTGAATAATTTACTAAAAACACCGTACAATAAGTGCATAATAGGACACATAGGATTGCAGCACCAGAAAAAAAATACACACAATGGGCTAAAGTGCTGAACCATTAAAAACAGTGTAGCTAAAATACAGCAAAGACATAAGTATGCAAACATTTTAGTGCAATAAATTTCACATTTGGAAGCATAAAAGGCTCAGATATACGTTTGGCTCCTTGGCATGATAAAACACTGTCTGTCTGGAACACGTCCAAAATTCAATTGTAATCCATGTGAGGTAATATTGTAATCCAAACAGGTAATGGGTAATCCACATGGATAATAGAGAATAGCAGCAAATAGATAACCCTTTTTGCAAAGGGGGCTCCCAAATAACCTGAGAAGGGGGGAAAAGGAAAATAGACACGCTTAGGCGCAACTGGGAATTTTCTGTAGAATGGGGGGGGGGTTGTCCTGACAACCATGTCCATCTGGGTGAGAGTCAAACGGGGGCAATACAAACAAACACAAAAAGTGCCAACTAGCTCTCACCCGTCAGGTGCAATCCATGGTGTGGCTCCCATAGGTCCTCTTGAAGTGTCCTTGAGACAGCCAGTAGTTGGGTACCTCAGATGAGGGACCTGAAGTCCTCCTTGCTTGAGCTGCTACTGAAGGACATCAGAGGACGCTCCTGCCTCTCATAGGCCACGCTGGCTGCCGTTGTGGAACTTCACTGCCCTCTTCTGCTGGAAGTCAGACTTGAACGGGTCCGGGTGGTGGTCACGCTGGTGAGCGCTGCAGCCACTTGCACTTTCCCAGATCCTCCTGCCGGGACAGCAGGGGTAAAGACTTCTGGCTGCAGCGGTGGAGGCAAGGTTGCATCCAGGGGAGAAGCCCCAGCTCCCCTGGCTGCTGCTGACTTCATCTTCCTAACTTGAGTAAGGGAATTGTCACGCTTAGGCGCAACTGGGACATTACTTTTTCTGCTGATTGGGGGGAGTCCTAACAATCCGGGTCCATCTGGATGAGAGCAAACGGGGCAATAAAAACAAGTTAACTTAAAACAATGGCCAACTAGTTCTCACCCATCAGAATTAGTCCACGTTGTGGCTCCCATTAGTCCTAGCAGACTGTTGAGGGGTCCCTTAGATTAAGGATTGGAAATCCTCCTCACTGCTGCTGCTACTAAAAGACATTAGAGGTCGCTCCTGCCTCTTGTAAGCCATGCTAGCTGATGTAGTGGAGCTCCACTGACCTCTAGTAGCGGATTCTGGCAGTGACCGGGTGGTCACACTGGCAAATGTTGTGGCAACCTGAGCCTTGAATTTGCTGGATCCTCCGTCTGATGTGGTGGGAGTAAGAACCTCCGGCTTCATGGGTTCAGGTATTGATCTTCCTCTGTCTGCTGCAGCGGGGCCTCCATCTTCCAGGGAAGCTGGTACTGTACTACCTTCGGCTGGTAGGAGAAGGTAGTTATAGTTAGCTGTCCCACTTGAAGAGAGGGTGGTGGTGGCGGCAGACCCGCGATCAGGAGCTCCGGCTGAGGTTGGCGCTTTTTTCTAAAGCGCAGGGTGCCATCTTCCATCTCCTGGAAGCAGCGTACGCGGCCTTTGGCTGCCGTATCTTCTGGCCACACTTCAGGGGGTGACACGGGTACCAGATGCCTGGCTAATAGCGTCACTCCAGTGGCAAAGGGCCCCTTCAAGGACTTCATAGGGGTATACTCCACTTGGTCACCAGCATACAGGCTATGGCGGGGTTGTGGCAAATATGGGCGTTTCACCGAGCGCCGGCCCACAAAGTACTGCTTTGCATATTCATCATCAGCAAGGAACCCACTTCCCCATTCTACGGAGAACCAGAGGACGGTGCCTTTTCTTCTTTCTAATTTAGGATCCCCCAGCCTAGGATGATCCAGGACTTGTATTACACACTCCTCGACAGCCTTTTTGTAATCCCATAATGTCAGGGCATTTTCAGTCACCACGGCTGGGACAATATCGTTTTTCTATATCCTTCTTGAATATCCTTCCGGTGCACCAGCCGGTTCGGTGAACACCACAGCCACAGGTGTCTTCTTCGGTCTTGGCTTAGGAATCCAAGTGTCTTCGGGCTCCTTTTTAACCTCTGGGTCTGGGATATTGCTACCCCAATCCATTTTTGCCCAGTTGGGGCGCAGCTGCTGATCTTGCACAGCACACTTGCTCTGGGTCTCAAACTGTAGATGGAGGCGGAGCTACAAGGGAGGAGTCTTCACTCTCTATACTTTCATTGGTAAGCTCCCTGGAGTCCCGGCTTACCGAGCCTGTGAGCCAATCAGAGCAAGCACTTCCCAATAGGTCAGGTGATCACTTTCTTCCCGAGCTTTTTGCCGCACGAATAACTAACAGTAAAAGTTCGCTAATTAACTGAATTCGTACGCATAAGCGTATAAAGTAACTTATACGTTGAATTAGCGTACAATTAAGCCTACGAGTACGTAGCGAATGCTTATAAAGCTTTACGAACATTTTCGAATCTAATGGAGCGAATCTCAAAAATCTCGGGTTCGCTTCGCAATGGAAAATTTTCAAGATTCAATACAAATCTACGAAGCGGCGAATAGATTCGCTCATCTCTAGTAAATATACTTCTCTCACCAGGTCCCACTGGGTGGGAGGTATTTAAATAATTGTATGAAGTTGCACCTTCCTATTATCATCATCATTATTATTATTATTATGTTTATTGATTTTTCATGTAACTATGTTATTATTTTTAACCCCTTGGCGACCAGCGCCGTAATAGTACGGCGCTGCGGCAAGGTGCTAGACGCCCAGCGCCGTACTATTACTGAGCGCTGATCGGGCGGGTGCAGGAGCTGCGCCCGCCCGATCAGAGTGGGGGGTCCGGCTGTGCCCAGGTGCCGGACCCCTGAGGAATGCGCCAGCATCGGTGAAAACACCGATGCCGGCGCATTAACCCTTTATGTGCCGCGGTCAGCGCTGACCGCGGCACATGCGATGCGGGCGGTCGGAAGGGGTTGCCATCGGGTCCCCGCGCTGCTGTGACGGGGACCCGATGGCTGAGATAGCAGCCGGATGCCTTCCTTAGGCATCCGGCTGCTATCTACGGAAGCCTGTGAGATCCAGCCCCCTGGATCTCACATGCAGTGTGCTGGAAGTGTATTACATTGAGTAATACACTTCCAGCCAATGCATTACAATACAGAAGTATTGTAATGCATTGTAAGGGGATCAGACCCCCAAAAGTGAAAAAAAAGTGTAAAATAAGAAAGTTAAAAAAGTGAAAAAAATAAAGTTTTACAAAAAAAAGTTTCAAGTTCTCCAAAAAAAGAAAAACGTCATTTTTACAAAATAATATAAAAAAAATTTGTAAAAAATAGTGAAAAAAAAAAAAATAGACATATTAGGTATCGCCGCGTCCGTATCGACCGGCTCTATGACAATAGCACATGATCTACCCCGTCAGGTGCACGCAGTAAAAAAAAAAAAAAAAAAACTGTGCCAAAACAGACATTTCTTGGTCACCTTCCCTTACAAAAAGTGTAATAGCAGGTGATCAAAAAAGCGTATGTACCCCAAAATGGTACCAATCAAACCGTCATCTTGTCCCGCAAAAAATGAGACCCTACCTAAGACAATCGCCTGAAAAATAAAAAAATATGGCTCTCAGAAAATGGCAACACAAAAAATATTTTATTTTGTTCAAAAATGTATCTAATGTGTAAAACTTTCCAAAAATAAAAATTATACACATATTGGGTATTGTCGCGTCCATAACAACCTGCTCTATAAAAATATTGCATGAGATGGCCCCCCAGGCGAATGCTGTAAAAATTGTTTTTAAAAAACTAAGCCAAAACAGACATTTTTTTCCCTTTTGCCTCACAAAAAGTGTAATAGCAGGCGATCAAAAAGGCATATTTGCCCCAAAATGGTACCAATCAAACCGTCATCTTGTCCTGCAAAAACGATACCCTACCTGAGACAATCGCCTGAAAACTGAAAAAAATATGGCTCTTTGAAAATGGCAACACAAAATAATGATTTTATTCTGTTCAAAAAATAAATCTAATGTGTAAAACTATCCAAAAATTAAAAAGTCAGACATATTGGGTATCGTCGCGTCCGTAACAACCTGCTCTATAAAAATATTACATGAGATGGCCCCCCGGGTGAATGCTGCAAAAAATAAAAAATAAAAACTATGCCAAAACAACCATTTTTTTCCCTCTTGCCTCACAAAAAGTGTAATAGCAGGCGATCAAAAAGGTGTATTTACCCCAAAATGGTACCAATCAAACCGTCATCTTGTCCTGCAAAAACGATACCCTACCTGAGACAATCGCCTGAAAACTGAAAAAAATATGGCTCTTTGAAAATGGCAACACAAAAAAAAGATTTTATTATGTTCTAAAATGCATCTAATGTGTAAAACATTCCAAAAATAAAAAAGTTAGACATATTGGGTATCGGCGCGTCCGTAACAACCTGCTCTATAAAAATATTACATGAGATAGCCCCCCAGGTGAATGTTGTAAAAAATTTTTTTTAAAAACCATGCCAAAACAGCTATTTGTTTTCACCTTGACTCACAAAAACTGTAATACCAAGCGATCAAAAAGTCTTATGTACCCCAAAATGGTACCAATCAAACCATCATCTCGTCCCGCAAAAAATGAGCCCCCACATAAGACAATAACTCAAAAAATAAAAAATCAATGGCACCCGCAAACCAATCCATCAAAATCTGTTCTGCAAAATCCATATGGCGCTCCTTCTGTTTTGAGTCCTGCCATGTGCCCCAACAGCAGTTTACCACCACATATGGGGTGTTGCCGTATTCAGGAGAAAATGGGGAACAAATTATGGGGTGCTTTTCTCCTGTTACCTCTTGTGAAAATGAAAAATTTGCGGCTAAAGCAACATTTTATTGGAAGAAATGAAACTTTTCATTTTCACAGCCAAGTGTTTCCAAATTCCATAAAACGCTTAGGGGGCCAAAGTGGCCAGTACCCCCCTTAATATATTCTTTGAAGGGTGTAGTTTCTAAAATGGGGTCACTTTTTGAGGGTTTCCACTGTAGGGGTACGTCAGGGTCTCTCAATTACAAAATGGTGCCTAAAAACCATTCTAGCAAAATCTGCCTCCAAAATCCCTATGGCGCTCCTTTCCTTCTGACCACTGCCACAAACCCATAGAGACGTTTACCACCACATATGGGGTATTTCTGTAAACTGCAGAATCAGAGCAATGTATATTGAGGTTTAGTTTGCTGTTAAACCTTGCTGTGTTGCAAGAAAAAAATTATTAACATGAATAATCTACCAAAAAATTGAAATTTTGAAATTTCACCTCCATTTTCCTTTAATTTTTGTGGAACACCTCAAGGGTTAACAAAGTTTGTAACAGCAGTTTTTTATAACTTGAGGGGTGTAGTTTCTAAAATGGGGTCATTTATGGGGGTTTTCATTATGTAAGCCCCTCAAAATCACTTTATATCTGAATTGGTGCTCAAAAAAATGGTTTTGGAAAATTTGGTGAAAATTTGAAAAATGGCTTCTAAACTTCTAAGCCCTCTAACGTCCTAAAAAAGTAAAATGACATTTACAAAATGATGCCAACATAAAGTAGACATATGGGGAATGTAAAATAATAACTATTTTTGGAGGTATTACTGTGTATTTTGAAAGTAGAGAAACTGAAATTTGGAAATTTGCTAATTTTTCCAAATTTTTGGTAAATTTGGGATTTTTTCATAAATAAGGGTGAAATATATTGACTCAAATTTATGACTGTCATGAAGTACAATGTGTCACAAGAAAACAATCTCAGAATGTCCTGGATAAGTAAAAGCGTTCCAAAGTTATTACCACATAAAGTGACACATGTCAGATTTGCAAAAAATCGCCTGGGCATGAAGGTGAAAACAGGCCCGGGGTTGAAGGGGTTAAATACATATTCAGTTTACAGATATGAAAAATGAAGATGTTTTCACAGTACCCTACAGAGATAGTAAACTGACAGTATATGTTCTGTGTTTAATACAATACATAATGCTTGTTTTTCTTGTCTTCCAGGGCATTACTGATTCATATTACCCCAAAGGGCAATTTCCTTATTATGCTGAGTCTGCATTTCCAGGCAGCAAGCTGTAATCAACTGTTTCGCCTTAGTCTGTAACTTTCTTGCTGGGAAATCCTCTGACATTTATTTTCCTTTAGTTTTAACAAAAGTTCGACTCTTTGATGGGAAAATTGACTTGATTCATTTAACCATAGCAAACAGGCAAAGAAAAGAAAAGGAAACTACAATTTGTGGTGGTATATGGCCTTATAGCTAAAGATGAGCGAACGTGCTCGAAACGAGCACTGTACCGCTCGGCTCCCCTGCGCTCCTCAGGAGGACGGAAGCGGCTGCCTGCGCCCATGCGAGCGCAGGGGAGCCGAGCGGTACAGTGCTCGTTTCGAGCACGTTCGCTTGTCTCCTTGTCTCTACTTATAGCATATTATACATATTTTTATGTTAAAGGGATACTTAGTCAAAGTCACTAAAATTGTCAACTCAACCAGACCACAAATAGAGCATTACGAATAATCAATGAGTGCACAAAACAAATTATCCTCTTGTTACAGTATATATTAATGATAGTTTAAGGGTTGAATTAAAGTTCATGCTCATACAATTTGGCCGATTGATTTGTGGAATTTTTGTGGCAAAATTTGTAGGACACTTTTATTTTTCTGTGGTGGCACACTAAATTCCATGGATTATCATGGACGGGAGTAAGTGTCCAGTTGCTCTCGCCAACTGGCCAGAAACAGATGGCAAGTGAAGAGGTTGCCAGGGATGTGGATTGATCTGTCAGCAATTAAGAAGCAACAGTCATGACATTTTAGGTGTAAACAGCATGTAATAATAAATTGCCCTATAATATATAATAACGTATTATTAGCATAGCAAATTAATTTGTACTTCTCTGTAAGTGCATTTCCTTAAAGGGGTTGTCTCTTCTCGCTGTTACCAAGGCGAGATGAGAAGCTGTTTGAATAGCTCCTATCCTACCGCAATGCTCCTCTGTTTCCCAGCCGGCTGGTGGTCAGGACTGTGTCTCATCTCACCTTAGTTTCGGAGAGATGAGACAATCGCTTTAAAGAAAGAATTGGAAGTTCTACCATCTTTCTAAAAAAATGCTTCTTCAACTGCCTCCTGAGCTGTGATAGGGAGAGCTGAGACACGCCCCCTGAGCTGCAGCAGAAAAGACACTCCCCTTGACTGGTCAGCTTGATATAAATCTAGCAGAGTAATGAATAAGAAGATCTCTGAATCCATGTGAGGCACAGGGCTGGTTCTAATTTTGTTAGAAAGAGATTGTCATGTACTAAATGATGTCTGATTTTCATTTTCTACTTTAGTCATAAAATAACTACTTTAACATAACGAGTATTTCCTAAGGGCAAATTATTCAATATTTCGTGTGACTCCTATACTTTTATTTTATGAGGTTTTCTATGACATCACTGTATTACAAATACAACTCATTTCCAGTTACAGTATCTGAATAAACCACATTCTGAGTATGGGATGTGTCATAAGGGTTACGATTACTGTATGGATTCTAATCCTTTGTATACGGTAAGTCACATTCTAATACATTATGCTGCACATAAACTACACACTTTCTGTATAAAATCCTCATGGTTTTTAAGCTCTCTGCTTGTAGTCTTTGAATATGAACTTTTATTACTTCCAGGGGAAAGACACTATGTTTCTCATTGATGAACTGCCAGACAGTGTGCAAGAAAGAGAGGGGAGAAGAACATTGCATACAACTCTACTGTAACTAACATAGCTGATGGCAACTAGCAGATCAGGGGTTCATTTTGGCAGGAAAATAATTTACGGTAAATGGGTTTTCCCTCTAAAGAAAGTAAAGGCATATAGCTAGGATATGCCATAATTTCCTTATCAGTGGAGGTCCAGCTGCCATCACTGCCACTGATTCTGAGAATAGAAATGCTACAGCACTATCTTAAAGTGGCAGTTCTGTCGGAATGGGGAGGTGTTTTTTTTAATTCAATATTCTTAGAATTTTTTGGCAGTTTTTTTTTATTTCAGCAGTATTATACCATTGAAAAAGAAATACAAAACATTGTCCTTCTGTAGCAATCAGCTCAGAGATAAAATCTCTGATCTTGATCATCAATCCTTTATTTAGTTTACTGCAGCTGAGATAGAATCTAAAATAGTAGATTAGTAGAACTGGGATAACAGTATTACACCTCTATTGTTCTCTTGATAGGCCTAGATAAAGTTGGCCACAGAAGAGCATTGCACTTAGTGTGATGTGTGATGCCCTAATTGAGTCACTTACCCATCTTTTCTGTCTGGCCATAGTGAATGGTCTGACTGAGGAATTCAAACAAGACTATTTGCCGTGCCCAAAAGTCTAGACAAAGCAGGAAGTTAAAGAGCCATAACAGGAAGGAGAATACATGGAATGATTTTAAAAAATTATATCCAGAAAACCATCAACTATCTTTTTTGTAAAAAAAAAAAAAATAGACATAAAATATTTGGGTTGGTATATGTGATAAAATTAAATTGACAGTAGTGTCCTTTTAAAGCTTTAGTTCTTTCACTGATTTTCCCTTTGCATTGACACTCCTGGCCATGCTCTGTGTAGGAAATAACAACACCTGAATGAAGTTACCTGCATATCAGGTAGATGGGAGTGCCACGGTGCAGGAAAACTGCCGAAGTGACCTCTGTTCCTTTTATTCTGGATTATTTTGAACTCTGACCAAATAGACTGTTTGGCATATCGTAGCCATATGTGCTAATTAGAGATGAGCGAGCACTAAAATGCTCGGGAGCTCGTTATTCGAGTCGAACTTTTCCCGATGCTCGGGTGCTCGTTTCGAGTAACAAACCCCATTGAAGTCAATGGGAGACTCAAGCATTTTTGCAGGGGACCAAGGCTCTGCCTAGGGAAGGCTGGGTGAAAACCTGGAAACCTCAGAAAATGATGGAAACACCACGGAAATGGACAGGAAACAGCAGGGGCAGCATGCATGGATGCCTCTGAGGCTGCCTAATCCCACCATTACCCCAAATTCTCAGGCAACAGCCTGGTGGTTACCCTCATGGCAATTGTGCTCACCCAGACCAAGAAAGGCGAGGCAAATACCCATCACATGTTAGGGAAGCACCCAACTAGGTGCAACGAAGGTCCATCACCGCCTGCAGGTGACACCACTGCTCATGCTGGCACTGCAGCTGAAATCAAGTTTAGTATCTGTTCTTATCAGTTGCTGTGGCTGTTGGATGTATAGTGGTGAGCATAGCTGCTTCCCAAGCATCTAAAAAATAAATCAGTACAATATCTAATACGTCCCCCTACCCGGGTAAATTGTTTGGAGAGAGGGCCTGTAGGTGGGGGGAAGGAAGTTTAGCTGGAAGAGCCCCCTGGGCTAGCGTGTGTGGTGATGACAACAGCCAGAATGGATTTGGAGAAACTGTTGCATCAACCGGTATGGTATCTGTTCTTCTCAGTTTAATACCGTATACGTCCCCTATCTTGGGACCTTATATTTTATGGATTTTTCGACCACGGAAACCGGAAAAAGAGCTTGCTCTGGCCAGGGGAGTGTCTTTCCTACTGCAGCTAAGGGGACGTGTCCATGCACTGCCTATCACAGGTCAGGAGGCAATTAAAAGAAGAAACAAAAAAAACATCAGTACAATATCTAATACGTCCCCTATCCGGGTAAATTGTTTGTAGAGAAGGCCTGTAGGTGGGGGGCAGGCTGGGGGGAAGGAGGTTTCGCTGGAACAGCCAGAGGAGTGCCCCCTGGGCTAGCGTGTGTGGTGGTGACAACAACCGGATGTAGTTACAATGACGACACAGGACCCCAACTTAAAAATTTAGCATCAACCGGTACAGTCGTAAATTATGAGATTGATCAATTGTGGTATGTCTTCTATGTATACTACTCAGTTTAATACCGTATATGGCAGCTATCCGGAAAAATAGTTTGTAGAGAGAGAGAGAAAGATAGGACAAAGAAATAAATTGTTTGTAGAGAGGGCCTGTAGGTGTGGGGCAGGCTGGGGGGAAGGAGGTTTCGCTGGAAGAGCCAGAGGAGTGCCCCCTGGGCTAGCGTGTGTGGTGGTGACAACAACCGGATGTAGTTACAATGACGACACAGGACCCCAACTTAAAAATTTAGCATCAACCGGTACAGTCATAAATTATGAGATTGATCAATTGTGGTATGTCTTCTATGTATACTACTCAGTTTAATACCGTATATGGCAGCTATCCGGAAAAATAGTTTGTAGAGAGAGAGAGAGAAAGATAGGACAAAGAAATAAATTGTATGTAGAGAGGGCCTGTAGGTGTGGGGCAGGCTGGGGGGAAGGAGGTTTCGCTGGAAGAGCCAGAGGAGTGCCCCCTGGGCTAGCGTGTGTGGTGGTGACAACAGCCGGGTGTAGTTAGAATGACGACGCAGGACGCCAACTTAAAAATTTAGCATCAACTGGTACAGTCGTAAATTATGAGATTGATCAAGTGTGGTATGTCTTCTATGTATACTACTCAGTTTAATACCGTATATGGCAGCTATCCGGAAAAATAGTTTGTAGAGAGAGAGAGAAAGATAGGACAAAGAAGTAAATTGTTTGGAGAGAGGGCCTGTAGGTGGGGTGGCAGGCTGGGGGGAAGGAGGTTTCGCTGGAAGAGCCAGAGGAGTGCCCCCTGGGCTAGCATGTGTGGTGGTGACAACAGCCGGGTGTAGTTAGAATGACGACGCAGGACACCAACTTAAAAATTTAGCATCAACCGGTACAGTCGTAAATTATGAGATTGATCAAGTGTGGTATGTCTTCTATGTATACTACTCAGTTTAATACCGTATATGGCAGCTATCCGGAAAAATAGTTTGTAGAGAGAGAGAGAAAGATAGGACAAAGAAGTAAATTGTTTGGAGAGAGGGCCTGTAGGTGGGGTGGCAGGCTGGGAGGAGGAAGGAGGTTTCACTGGAAGAGCCAGAGGAGTGCCCCCTGGGCTAGCGTGTGTGGTGGTGACAACAGCCGGAATGCATTTGGAAATACTCTAGCATCAGCCGGTGCAGTATCGATTCTTCTCAGTTTAATACCGTATACGTCCCCTATCTTGGGACCTTATATTTTATGGATTTTTCGACCATGGAAAACGGAAAAAGAGATTGCTCTGGCCAGGGGAGTGTCTTTCCTACTGCAGCTAAGGGGACGTGTCCATGCGCTGCCTATCACAGGTCAGGAGGCAATTAAAAGAAGAAACAAAAAAAACATCAGTACAATATCTAATACGTCCCCTATCCGGGTAAATTGTTTGTAGAGAAGGCCTGTAGGTGGGGGGCAGGCTGGGGGGAAGGAGGTTTCGCTGGAACAGCCAGAGGAGTGCCCCCTGGGCTAGCGTGTGTGGTGGTGATAACAGCCGGATGTAGTTAGAATGACGACGCAGGACCCCAACTTAAAAATTTAGCATCCACCGGTACAATTGTCAATTATGAGCTACATCAAGTGTGGCATGACTTTTAAATGGATATTGCATGTGGTCATATACTCCCTGGAACCCCATAGTCACCCCTTCCCTGATGTGCTACCCCAGAACATTCTCTGCCCTAATTTGCAAGACCTTTTGCTGTTTCCGTGTGCTGACAGTGGGGATTTACCAGTGTTGTCTGAGGAGGTGGTGGACAATGGCGAGACACAGGTGTCGGGGGGTGAGGTAGTTGTATGGGAAGCAAGTTACAGTGGGGACTCCTTGGGGGGAATTTCTCAGGATGGGACAGATTCAACTTGGGTGGATCAGGCACAGGAACAGATGAATTTTTGGGGGGGTTTATTTAACTTTTATTTAGCAAAAATAACCACAGAGATATTTATTCGTTATCTTCTCTGCGCAGTCTGGCGTTGGGGTTCGTCACTTTGATGGCGAGCTGTGCCGCTCTCTCCACAATGGTCTGTAGGTTCTTAGATGGAGACTTTGTCGGCGATTTCAGTACAGAAGGACTTGTTGCTCATCAACAGAACCTCGACCTCCTTGACATTGTGGACAAGGAATTTGCGGGTGGACCAGGAATTTGCGGAACCCTGTGGGCAGCATGTGTTTGGTCTTCTACTTGCTACCGTATCCAATGTTGGGCAATATAGATTCGCAAGTAATATTATTTTTCACACCTATCCCAAAAATAAAAATGTATGCAGTTTGCGCAAATAAAACTGGAAACTGGAATTGGAGAGAGGGCCTGTAGGTGGGCCTCCGGAAAAATTGTTTGGAGAGAGGGCCTGTAGGTGGAACTCCGGAAAAAATTGTTTGGACAGAGGGCCTGTAGGTGGAACTCCGGAAAAAATTGTTTGGACAGAGGGCCTGTAGGTGGACCTCCGTAAAAATTGTTTGGACAGAGGGCCTGTAGGTGGAACTCCGGAAAAATTGTTTGGAGAGAGGGCCTGTAGGTGGACCTCCGGAAAAATTGTTTGAAGAGAGGGCCTGTAGGTGGACCTCTGGAAAAATTGTTTGAATAGAGGGCCTGTAGGGGGCCCTCCTGAAAAATAGTGCTAAAAGAGTGCCAGTTGGACCTCTAAAAAATGGCGTTTTTTGGGTCAGCGTTAGGCAAAGACGATATGTAGGAGAGGAGGAGTAGGAGGAGGAGTAGAGAAGAGGAATCGGATACATAAGTTATTTAAATCTTTAGCTGCTTTCCCCCGGAGGAGATTTGAATTCCGGTGAAATCCAGGCTTTGTTCATTTTAATAAGCGTCAGCCTGTCAGCGCTGTCAGTTGACAGGCGTGTACGCTTATCGGTGATGACGCCACCAGCTGCACTGAATACCCGCTCTGACAGCACGCTAGCGGCAGGGCAGGCCAGCACCTCCAAGGCGTACAGCGCCAGTTCAGGCCACGTGTCCAGCTTTGAAACCCAGTAGTTGTATGGAGCAGAGTGATCGCTACGGACGTTGGTATGGTCAGCTAGGTACTCCCTCACCATCTTTCTGTACAGCTACCCCCTACTCTGCCTAGACTGGGGACAGGTGACAGTGTCTTGCTGGGGTGACATAAAAGTGGCAAAGACCTTGGAGAGCGTTCCCCCACCAGTGCTGGACAAGCTGCCTGCTCGCCTCCTCTCCCCCGCTACTTGGCCCACAGAACCATGCCCTCTGCCGCTAGCGGCGTCAGATGGGAAGAATTGTTTTAGCTTGTGCACCAGGGCCTGTTGATATCTATTCACTCTCATACTCCTTTCCTCTGCAGGGATGAGAGTGGAAAGGTTCTGCTTGTACCGTGGGTCCAGGAGAGTGAACATCCAGTAATCAGTGTTTGAAAAAATTCTTCTAACGCGAGGGTCACAGGATAGGCAGCCTAACATGAAGTCTGCCATGTGCGCCAGAGTCCCAACACGCAAGAATTCCCTCTCCTCACTGGCCTGACTCTCCATTTCCTCCTCCTCCTCCTCCTCCTCCTCCAAGTCCTCCTCTTCAGCCCATACACGCTCAAGAGTTAAGGACTGAGCACTGGTACCCTCTACTGTCTCGCTGACATTCTCCTCTTCCTCCTCATCCTCATCCCCCTCCTCCGATAGGCGCTAAGAAACAGACCGGAGGGTGCTCTGGCTATCAAGCGACGTATCTTCCTCCACCGTCTCTTGTGACAAGCGCAAAGCATCCGACTTGATGCTGAGCAGTGAGTTTCTCAACAGGCAAAGCAGCGGGATGGTGAGGCTGATAATGGCGGCATCGCCGCTGACCATCTGTGTTGACTCCTCAAAGTTGCTCAACACCTGGCAGATATCAGACATCCACGTCCACTCCTCATTGTAGACTTGAGGAATCTGAGAGACCTGACTACCAGTTCTGGTGCAAGATGACATCTGGCAGTCTACAATCGCTCTGCGCTGCTGGTAAACTCTGGATAACATGTTTAATGTGGAATTCCATCTCGTGGGCACGTCGCACAACAGTCGGTGAGCGGGCAGTTGTAGGCAGCGCTGCGCTGCCCTGAGAGTGGCAGCATCTGTGCTCGACTTGCGGAAATGCGCACAGATGCGGCGCACCTTGGTGAGCAAATCAGACAGATTGGGGTATGTCTTGAGGAACCGCTGAACTATTAGATTGAACACGTGGGCCAGGCATGGCACATGTGTCAGTCTGCTGAGTTGCAGAGCCGCCACCAGGTTACGCCCGTTGTCACACACAACCATGCCTGGCTTGAGGTTCAGCGGTGCCAGCCACACATCGGTCTGCGCCGTGATGCCCTGTAACAGCTCTTGGGCGGTGTGCCTTTTGTCACCTAAGCTCATCAGTTTGAGCACCGCCTGCTGGCGCTTACCCACGGCACTGCTGCTGCGCCTAGAGCTACCGACTGAAGGCGCCGTGCCCACGGATGGTAATTCGGTGGAGGAGGAGGAGGGGTCGCAGGAGGAGGAGGCATAGTACGTCTGAGAGACCGTGACCGAGGTAGGCCCCGCAATCCTCGGTGTGGGCAGTGCATGAGCGGCCCCAGGGTCATTCTCGGTCCCAGCCTCCACCAAGTTAACCCAATGTGCCGTCAGTGAGATTTAGTGTCCCTGCCCGGCAGCACTTGTCCACGTGTCCGTGGTTACGTGGACCTTCTCAGAAACAGCGTTGGTCAGGGCACGGATGATGTGCTCTGATACGTGCTGGTGTAGGGCTGGGACGGCACATCGGGAAAAATAGTGGAGGCTGTGGACGGAATACCGAGGGGCAGCCACCACCATGAGATTGCGAAAGGCCTCGGTCTCTACCAGCCTATAGGGCAGCATCTCCAGGCTAAGCAATTTGGAGATGTGGACGTTGAGGGCTTGGGCATGTGGGTGGGTGGAACTGTATTTCCTCTTGCGCTCCAGCGTATGCTGTAAAGACAGCTGAACGCTGCGCTGGGACACGTTGGTGGACACTGTGGAGGATCGTTGAGGCGAAGGTGTGGTTTTCCGGCGGGAGGCGCTCGTGCCGGGGTCCTGGGCAGGGGGTCCGTCGGTCATCCTCACTTTCTTTAAAGAACCTCCAGACTTGCGAACATCTAGGCCTCGCCACGGGAGCTTCACTACGTGAAACAGTTGCTGCTGATGCACCAGCTCTGGCCCTGCTTCTCCCTCTGGCCACACCACTGCCTCTTACAACCTGTTCTGGTGCAGCACTCGTCTCCGCCTCAGAAGCACTGTCTTCACTCGGCTTATCAACCCAGCTTGGGTCAGTCACCTCATCATCCTCCGATTCCTCAGTCTGCTCCCCCCTCGGACTTCCTGCCCTGACAACAACTTCACCACTGTCTGACAACCGTGTCTCCTCATCGTCCGACACCTCTTTACAAACTTCTTCCACTAAGTCAACATTGTCATCATCATCATCATCACCCACAGACTGCGACAGTTGGAAAACTTGGGCATCGGGAACGAGGTCAGCAGCAACCTGAGAAGTGGTTTGTGACTCTGGGAAGGGTTCAGAAAACAGTTCCTGAGAGTATGCCGGATCGCATTCCAAATTTTCCTGGGAGGGGGCAGACTGGGGGGAAGGAGGTTGAGGTGGAGGAGCCAGAGGAGTGCTCCCTTGGGTAACGTGGGTGGACTGCGTGGAAGACTGACTGGCGGACAAATTACTTGAAGCATTATCCGCAATCCTCGAGATCAGCTGTTCGCACTGTTGTGGTTTCAACAGTCCTCTACCACGTGTCCCTGTAAGTTGAGACATGAAGCTAGGGAGTGTAGCTCTGCGGCGTTCCACAGCTCCCTCATCAGCAGGTACTGTCTCACCCTGCCCAGGACCACGGCCTCTGCCCCCTGCAGTAATTGAATGCCCACGCCCACGCCCTCGTCCTCGACCCTTAGCCCTGGGGTTCCTCATTTTCTGTATATAATTGTATTCTATAAAAAAAATAAAATAAATGGGCCTGGTGTACTGAAACCCACAAACTTGTTCAGTTCTGGTTTAATTTTGTGAAGTACAGAAAGTTTCACCTGGACAGTATATACGGTTTGGAGTGAGTGTGCTGAACTGTGACACACAGAAAGGTTACACGCAGCTGGTGTGAAATGGGATTTGTATCACTCAGCTAAAACAACAAAAAAAAATATTTTCTTCTATTTTTTTGTTAAATATTTTTTTCTTTAGTTTTGTTTTTTTGGGACGTGGACGTGCAGAAACTATCGTACAGCTGGAACTGACACCCTAATGACGGTGGCTATTTAGGACTGCGACCCCAGACAAATGTCGCACAGAGATTTTTAGGATCAGCCTATATATACGTGACCAGTTTAGCAGGTGACTTGGTTGTATTTTGTGACGTACAGAAAGTGTCACCTGGACCAGTATATACGGTTTGGAAGTGAGTGTGGCTGAAACTGTGACACACAGAAAGGTTACCACGCAGCTGTGTGAAATGGGATTTGTATCACTCAGGCTAAAACAAACAAAAAAATTAGTTTTTTTTCTATTTTTTTTTTTAATATTTTTTTCTTTTAGTTTTGTTTTTCGGAACGTGACCTGTGCAGAACTAATCGGACAGGCCTGACTGACACACTAATGACCGGTGGCTATTCTAGACTGTGACCCAAGCCAATGTCGCACCGCCAGCTTTTTAGGATCAAAGCTATATATACGTGACAGGTAGCAGTGACTTGGTTGTATTTTGTGACGTACAGAAAGTGTTCACCTGGGACAGTATATACGGTTTGGAGTGAGTGTTGCTGAACTGTGACACACAGAAAGGTTACACGCAGCTGTGTGAAATGGATTTGTATCACTCAAGCTAAAAACAACAAAAAAAATTTTTTTTTCTATTTTTTTTGTTATATTTTTTTTTTAGTTTTGTTTTTTTTTGGGAACGTGACGTGCAGAAACTATCGTAGAGCTGACTGACACCCTAATGACGGTGGCTATTTAGACTGCGACCCAGACAAATGTCGCACAGAGATTTTTAGGATCAAGCTATATATACGTGACAGTAGCAAATGACTTGGTTGTATTCTGTGACGTACAGAAAGTGTCACCTGG
>ONZH01028518.1:0-73156 GCA_900303285.1 Rhinella marina
GAGAGAGAGAGAGAGAGATAATAGAGAGAGAGAGAGAGATAGAGCGAGAGAGAGAGAGATAGAGCGAGAGAGAGAGAGATAGAGCGAGAGAGAGAGAGATAGAGCGAGAGAGAGAGAGAGAGCGAGAGAGATAGAGCGAGAGAGAGATAGAGCGAGAGAGAGATAGAGCGAGAGAGAGAGAAGATAGAGCGAGAGAGAGAGAGATAGAGCGAGAGAGAGAGAGTAGCGAGAGAGATAGAGCGAGAGATAGACTATAAAATTCACAGAGAATGGTGCACTACAACGGTGAATGCACAAATGCTCAAAAACTCCAAATGCTGTTGCGCATTTATGACCGGGGGAGCAAATCCTGCACATCCGCATATATGGTTTGTCATATCCGCACATTTGTCTACCCTGTGTAGGATGTTGTTGTGGTACATGTGGTCCGCTGCAGGCATCCTCCATTGTATGCATTTTTGCTGGGGATTACGTTCGGCAGTGGGCCACATGTGCAGGATTTGCTCCCCCGGTCATAAATGTGCAACAGCATATGGGGTTTTTGAGCATTTTCTGGCATTTTAGACCACTTTTTTCTGTGACTGTATAAAATAGATAGATAGATAGATAGATAGATAGATAGATAGATAGAGAGAAGAGAGAGATAGATGTGAGATAGATAGATAATCGATAGTGTAAGAAAGGCATGCTTTGGGAGAAGACATATCTGCCCCTGAAATGGTCAACTGATGTGTGGTAAGCCTTGGGTGTGTCTCTGGGAACCAAAAGGTTAACTCAGACACAGGATAAGCAGGATTGATAGCCTGTGTTGTCTTTATTAGCCATAGCTAACATAGACAAGTTCTAAAGTAAGTACTGGGCCTACTTATACTGGAGTGAGTGAGGTTGGCAGAGGGACGCTCACTCCACCCGGGGCTCCGGTCCTGGGCTTCTAATAGCCCCACAGCTGACGGTCACATGGGCTCGTTAGAGCCTAATAAAAAGCCCAGTGCAGAGCTGAGCAGGGTGGCCATATACCTGGAGAAGCTGACTACTGAAGTGCCTGTGTTTTGTGATGTGGGGCTGGTAGCCTGTCCCACGTATAGTTAGGGAATTGTGTTTGTATTATGTATCGGCTCAGCCGAGGAGGGTTTTGATTATTTTAAGCCTATGAGTTAAGGCTATGCTTATGTTTATTTGAAAGTGTGAAATAAAACACTGTATTTGGGCTTTTAACCTGTCTGTGTCCCTGCTTCCTGCACAGCTACCTAGTGTCGACCAGAGCGAAGCCCCCACAAGAGACAGATGAGAGATAGATGAGATAGATAGAGTGGCATACCTTCAATGCAGGCAGACCACACAACTGCTACAGGGCCTGGGGGAAAGGGTAGACCTGGCGCTGAACTCCTGACATTAAAAAGACTGCAGCTGCCACTAGGGGGAGCTGAATACAAATAGATTACAGCTTCCATACAGACAATGGTAACTGTATAAGGTCTTATGCAGTGAGCTCCCCCTAGTGGTGGCTGCAGGCAGCCAGTTTTATAATATACTATCTGAAGGGAAGTAGTGGAGATTTATCAGTGTATTATTGCCAGTTGCTCTATGCATTATGCGCGGCCTGGGAGCGACTGACACGTGCGTACTGGGAAACTGGGTGGGACAGGGAGGCCCATAATAAGTTTTGCAATGGGGACCTATGAAAACTGTGCACACCCCTGGATAGATAGATAGATAGATAGAGAGATAGATAGATAGATAGATAGATAGATATAGGAGAGGTTTGTGCTGCTGAGTGGATTATCTAGAGTGGACGTGGGAACAAACTGTCTGAAGGTTTAGGCCCATACAGATTTTCAGTCTCTGGAAACAGATGCCCCCATTCACTAACAGCAAGAGTTGATGAAAACAGTGAAGAAGTGATACACACAGTCTAACGAAAAAATTAATTACTGTTGATGATACAATGATTAAGCTCCATTCACAGTGCGCCCCTCTGTCCGTGCAGCACCCCTTACCTTCTGCCACAGGGACTCCCGTGAGGCGAGAGAAGAACAGGCGGCCACGAACCAGCAGTTCCCCACCTGACCCTGGTGTAAGTCGTGGGAGCTGATGCCATCCACAAAAAGGTGAGGGTCGGAGCAGAACTCCTGCCGAGAGAGGAGAAGACATTACAGAGAGTCATTAGTGGGAGACTCCAAAACACTCACAAGATATAGACAGGTCAGAACCCTTTGGTACTGCTCAGAGATTTTTATTACTACATTCCTTGGCAAAGATCAGAGATCTGGACCTGTCAAGTCAATGGTGGTGTACACACATTATATGTCAGATTTACTGTAATACTGATCAATAAGAGGCTGCACAGACCTGCCCCTGGGGGGCAAAAGGGAGTGGGGACATCACAGCCAGATCAGGATTACAATAATTTACGTTGGAACTGGTGTAAATTATACGTATCTGACAGCTAATCCAGCTCCGACCTGGAGAAGATTTCAGTTTCTAGGGAACGGACAGAACAGATGAGACACAGAGGCACTTACTTTGCCAGCACTTTTACTAAGACTGCTGGTGTACATTACTTATCCTGTACTGATCCAGAGTTGCACTCACTATTCGGAGTCACTGTGTACATATATTACATTACATATCCTGTACTGATCCTGAGTACATCCTGCATTATACTCCAGAGCTGCACTCACTATTCTGCTGGTGGAGTCACTGTGTACATACATTACATTACTTATCCTGTACACTAGATGGCGCTGGAGACTCCAGATATTTAGTACATCCTTTGTGAACTGTATAAAGTTCTGCCTTGTGTTCTTCTTCGCAGTGTATTTCAGTTACACCTTACAGGGATTTTCCTACAGAAACTATTGTACAGTTTTCACACCAGCTCCTGGATCGGAATACTTTTGTAATTTCCTGTAATTAAACATTTAGTATAGTCACTGAGTTATTCAATACAATGTATTCGTATACAATCTTCTATTTTCTATGGAAGAATTGGATGAGAGGCAGAATCTGTCAGACCAGTGTCTGGAGGTCGGGGAGGAGACTGGATTATGATGTTTGTAAAGGGCAGTGCAGTCACTGGTAAGATACTGGGAAGTACACTTGTAACCAGTATGAATCATCGTTAGAATGAATCAGAATTCTTGTTTATATCTTACATACGTCATTTTGGGGAAGCTCTGAAGTAATGAATATGGCTGCCACCCAGCTTTCTTGGGTTCACCAAGAAGGCCTATGATCAATATTTGATCTGTGAGGGTCGGAGCTCCGGGATCCCACATGTGATGAGTCCTCTGCCAGAATCACAGTGAGGTGAATAATCAGCAGATAGAATGGTGCAAAAATAATGACATCTAAATCCACCATTATTCATCTCTCCTCTATTTTCCCAGTAAGCACAGCAGCCCCCCCCCCAGCAAGCACAGTAGCTCTTTCCCCTAGTAATCATAGCAGCTCTTCTCCCCCAGTAAGCACAGCAGCTCTTCCTCCCAGTAAGCACAGCGGCTCTTCCTCTGTATTTACAGCAGCTCTTCTCCCCAGTAATCACAGCAGCTATTTGCCCCAGTAAGCACAGCAGCCCCTCCCCCCAGTAAGCACAGCAGCTCCTCCCCCCAGTAAGCACAGCAGCCCCTCCCCCCAGTAAGCAACAGCACCTCCTCCCCCAGTAAGCACAGCAGCTCCTCCCCCCCAGTAAGCACAGCAGCTCCTCCCTCTAGTAATCTTCCTCCCAGTAAGCACAGTGGTCTTCCTCAGTATATTTACAGCAGCTCTTCTCCCCTGTAAGCACAGCAGATAGATTGGTGCAAAAATAATGACATCTAAATCCACCATTATTAATCTCTCCTCTATTTTCCCAGTAAACACAGCAGCTCTTCTCCCCCAGTAAGCACAGCAGCTCTTCCCCCAGTAAGCACAGCGCTCTTCCCCAGTAAGCACAGTAGCTCTTTCCCCTAGTAATCATAGCAGCTCTTCCCCCCAATAAGCACAGCAGCCCCCCCCAGTAAGCACAACAGCCCCCCCCCAGTAAGCACAGCAGCTCTCCCCCAGTAAACACAGCTGCTCTTCCCCCAGTAAGCACAGCAGCACCCCCCCCCCGTAAGCACAGTAGCTCTTTCCCCGAGTAAGCACAGCAGCTTTTACTCCCAGTAAGCACAGCGGGTCTTCCTCAGTATTTACAGCAGCTCTTCCTCCCAGTAGCACAACAGCTCCTCCCCCCAGTAAGCACAGCAGCTCCCCCCCCCACGTAAGCACAAGCTCCCCCCCCAGTAAGCACAGCAGCTCCCCCCCCCAGTAAGCACAGCAGCTCCCCCCCAGTAAGCACAGCAGCTCCTCCCTCTAGTAATCATAGCACAGCTCTTCTCCCCCAGTAAGCACAGCAGCTCTTCCCCCAGTAAGCACAGCGGTCTTTTCTCAGTATTTACAGCAGCTCTTCCCCCAAGTAAGCACAGCAGGCACCCTTTTCCCCTAGCAGTCACAGCATGGCTAACATCCCCAATCTTTCACACCATTTAATGGGCGTGAACCCGGACATACCCATATTTTCACCCAGAGCATTGGAGCATTTTCAGGAGATCCGGCGATGTACCGGGCTCTCCATAGGGCTGCCAGGCGGAGGCTTCCACCCAGCAGTGAGAACGGTGACGTCACTGGCACTGATGGGCAGGCTTTAGCGCTGCCCTAGCCTATAAAACGGCTACGGCAGCGCTAAAGCCAGGCCCATCAGAGTCGGTGACATCACCAAACGCACTGCTGGGCGGAAGCCTCCACCTGGCAGTGTGTTATGGGCTGCGCGATCCGGCGCAGGGCAAGGAAGCGCATCGCTGCATGAAATGCTATGATGCTAACATCTGGGGGGCTACCATGGTGAAATTCTGGGTATGTCCGGGTTCAGCTCTGAACCCGGAAAACCCCTTTAAATTACTGCCAAGCAGCCGCTTCCTGCAGGCAGTCATAGCAGGACACCCCCCAGTAGTCAAAGCAAAGGCCTGTGTCGACATTGCGCACATGTTCAAGCAATCCACCCTCTGCTGCCATGAGGGCACACATGAGCAGGCGGTTTTTGGTTGCTGCACGTCGCTATCTGCTACCAGGGATCAATACAGGAGGAGCCCTGGTGCCATCACACCCCAGACAGAGATCTGAACACATGACTGAGAAATGAGAGAAGGAAATGTTGATAACGTCTTTACCGTTAATTACCGTCTCTGATAATATCCTTGTATCATGGGTCTGCTCTGCCGATGAGTGTGAACGTGCGGACCCGCACAGCCTGTGCATTCTCACTGCCCCCCATTGATCACAGCGGAACAGACAGACCAGCATGTAAACAGATCAGGAATTGTACAGGAAAGCCCTGGGAAGAGCAGTATATAACGTGTGACCGCGGCATGACATGGGCGTATGTCACTGCTCCTGCTATACCAGATGTAAACACGGGTTATGTAAGCGAGCGGCCAGACACAGGGCTGCGGCCCGGAACAGACTGGAAGAACTTGTAGGAAGCAGCATTCTTGAAGAAAACCACAAGTGAAGTTCTCCACCTTTAGGAAATAATGCACTTTCACAGGAATGAGAATGGTCCGAGGAATACAGTATAGTCCAGTAAACACAGTCCAAACAGCTCTGCTAATGGTCAGAAGGGGCGTCGGCGCTGTAGATGCTCCTCAGGGTGTTGGCCCGAGCGTCAACTCCTCTAATGCAGGTCACCGCAAGCAATAGGTGTTCTTCCGGTGCCCTTTTAGAGTGCTGGCATCAGCTCCCCACTAAGATATACCTTCAAGACTCCATCCGGGACCTCTTCAGCACCAGCGGCTCCGGGTTGAAGACCACAGTGTTCTTGTGCAGGAAGCTGCTGAAGTTCTAGGTCTCGGCACTGAGGCGGACCAACCTATCCAGCAGCTGATGTGAGGGGCAGTGCACCGGTCCGTCCAGCTCTCCACCGGGTCTGGGGCAAGCAGTTGGATACCCCCATGGAGCCGGGCAAAGTCACTCTTGTACCTGGCCACCCAGTCACCCTCTTGCAGATCTTCCAGTTGGGCTTGGCCAGTTCTTGGTTGGAGCCCAGGTGCTTGAACATGTCGTGCCAGGACTCCCCATACTGCATTCTTGATCTTGAAGAAGTCAAGGAAGCTCCCCCTGCCCTACCCCACGAAGCTCAGGTGCCCCTTTGTGAACTTGAGGAACCAGCTAGTCCTGAGGCAAAACAGTGGTGCCAAGTAGTTTAAAGGGAACTTGACATAAAAGAGGGTGAACGGCAAGGGAGGAGGGAGATGCTGCTGCAATATCTGTGACTGCTGTGAGAGGGGAGGAGGAGGAGGGGGTAAATATCAGATCGGTTCAATCACAGGACATCTAAAGCTACCCAAGGAGAATTCGAGATTTATTCTTGTGATAGGCACATGGACCACCTCTCCATATGGCCGCCGCTTGCTACCTTACCATGTGAAGCGGGGGTCTTCCATTTTTATAGACAACTCCCAGAGGTGGGGCTCTTTCCTATCAGACATTTTAGACGTGTCCTCAAACTCGACAAGCTGCTGAGAGCTAAAAAGTATGGACTCCAGACCGATATATATTCCGCTTGCACTGACACATTGCAACAAATTCTCAGAACAGGAGAGAGATTGGTGCTGCTCATATAGCTAGCACACAGAATATCGTGTAGACGGTCTAACTGTAGCAAACCCTCAGCTGTGAGCAGGACGGGTTTTCAGCCTCAGGATTTTAACAAGGATTTGTCAATTTAATGACAGCAATCAGAGATCTTAAAAAAATGCCCCTTTAAGGAATCCCTCCGATTTGACCCCTCTACAATGGTTGTACTGCGATCTTACAAAGTGGCAATCTCCTGCAGGACAGAAGGTGACCCCCATCAGCCCCCCTAATGGCGGTTATATCCGGTCTCTGGCGCATGGATTACTCCTGCCTGTCAATGGAGATACGTCAAAATTAAAAATAAGGGATTGCTACCTAAGCAATTTCCTAATAAAATGATTATAATCTGAGGGTGACTGGTACCATTATACTGGTTCTGTATCACTCCCACTACGGCACTGACTTGATGAGAGTCGTCAACTTTCTCAGCTTGGTCCCAGTACAACAGAAGTGTTACTGGGCTGGTTCCAAGACTGGTTTTAATCCCTCCATTAGCGCTGCTGATGTGATAGCACCGATACATCCCTAAGGCTTCTTATGTTATTAGTGGGAAGTGTCTGCAGCCAATCTGATCTCACACATAAAAGCTGGCAGGAGGAATACCTGAGGGACGTCTCATTCCAATATACAAGACTACCCATGGGTGCAAGTCTTCATCAATCTTCTATAATACAATCTTACAGGGTATGCTCAGCAGTGTTCCAGGTCAAATTCAGTCTGTCTGTGGCCACCACTAGAGGGAGCTCTCTGTATAAAGATTTTTAACAACACCACTAGAACGCAGATACTGCATACATATTTCCACAGCCACCACTAGAGGGAGCTCACGATATACAGATTATACAGCCAGCACTAGAGGGAGCTCACTACATACAGATTATACAGCCTCCACTAGGGAAGCTGACTACATATAGATTATACAGCCACCACTAGGGGGAGCTCACTACATACAGATTATACAGCCACCACTAGAGGGAGCTTAGTACATACAGATTATACAGCCACCACTAGAGGGAGCTCACTACATACAGATTATACAGCCACCACTAGAGGGAGCTCACTGCATACAGATTATACAGCCTCCACTAGGGAAGCTGACACATATAGATTATACAGCCACCACTAGGGGGAGCTCACTACATACAGATTATACAGCCACCACTAGAGGGAGCTCATACATACAGATTATACAGCCACCACTAGAGGGAGCTCACTACATACAGATTATACAGCCACCACTAGAGGGGAGCTCACTACATACAGATTATACAGCCACCACTAGAGGGAGCTCACTACATACAGATTATACAGCCACCACTAGAGGGAGCTCACTACATACAGATTATACAGTCACCACTAGAGGGAGCTCACTACATACAGATTATACAGCCACCACTAGAGGGAGCTAACAATATACAGATTATACAGCCAGCACTAGAGGAAGCTCACTACATACAGATTATACAGCCACCACTAGAGGGAGCTCACTACATACAGGTTATACAGCCACCACTAGAGGGAGATCACTACATACAGATTATACAGCCTCCACTAGGGAAGCTGACTACATATAGATTATACAGCCTCCACTAGGGGGAGCTCACTACATACAGATTATACAGCCACCACTAGAGGGAGCTCACTACATACAGATTATACAGCCACCACTAGAGGGAGCTCACTACATACAGATTATACAGCCACCACTAGAGGGAGCTCACTACATACAGATTATACAGCCACCACTAGAGGGAGCTCAGTACATACAGATTATACAGCCACCACTAGAGGGAGCTCACTACATACAGATTATACAGTCACCACTAGAGGGAGCTCACTACATACAGATTATACAGCCACCACTAGAGGGAGCTCACTACATACAGATTATACAGCCACCACTAGAGGGAGCTCACTGCATAAAGATTATACAGCCACCACTAGAGGGAGCTCACTACATACAGATACACAGCCACCACTAAAGGGAGCGCACTACATACAGATTATACAGTCACCACTAGAGGGAGCTCACTACATACAGATTATACAGACACCACTAGAGGGAGCTCACTACATACAGATTATACAGCCACCACTAGGGGGAGCTCACTGCATACAGATTATACAGCCACCACTAGAGGGAGCTCACGATATACAGATTATACAGCCACTACTATAGGGAGCTCACTGCATACAGATTATACAGTCACCACTAGAGGGAGCTCACGATATACAGATTATACAGCCACCACTAGAGGGAGCTCACTGCATGCAGCTAACACCAGGAGGAGCTCACAGTATAGTTTTATATAACCACCACTAGGGGGAGCTCACCATATACAGATTTATCCAGTTCACGTCAATCTTCAAAAATCTACTTAAACGGGTTGTTCCATCATAACAACCTATGCACAGTGGTCTGACGGATAGTGGTTTGACATAAATCAGAGAAATGGACGGGCCACCAGTTTTCCAGTACATGAAGACCCCTCTGAATTTAGCTTACTCTCAGTATAGCTTCTGATGTGATGTGACATCCAGACGCAACCCTGCCCAGCCGATCGACTGTCCGCAGACTACCAATGAGATGCAGGATGGACTGTGGCCCAGAAAACGTCTTCTCTGCAGACATTTAACAGGAGATGATACGTGTTCCTCCTGCTCTTAAGTAAACCCATTAAAGAACGCCGGGTGTGCCAAAGTCTGCGGCCATGCTCCTCCGACTGCTGCATAATTCAGAAGTGGATGCAGAGGCGCTATACGTGCGCAGGCAGTGATAGGGGGATCACTGAGGTAGGAGGCATGACATGTGCCAGGTCCAGAGACAATGTAGGTACACAGTGATTCCACCAGCAGAATAGTGAGTGCAGCTCTGGAGTATAATACAGGATGTAACTCAGGATCAGTACAGGATAAGTAATGTATGTACACAGTGACTGCACCAGCAGAATAGTGAGTGCAGCTCTGGAGTATAATACAGGATGTAACTGAGGATCAGTACAGGATAAGTAATGTATGTACACAGTGATTCCACCAGCAGAATAGTGAGTGCAGCTCTGGAGTATAATACAGGATGTAACTGAGGATCAGTACAGGATAAGTAATGTATGTACACAGTGATTCCACCAGCAGAATAGTGAGTGCAGCTCTGGAGTATAATACAGGATATAACTCAGGATCAAGTACAGGATAAGTAATGTATGTACACAGTGACTGCACCAGCAGAATAGTGAGTGCAGCTCTGGAGTATAATACAGGATGTAACTCAGGATCAGTACGGGATAAGTAATATATGTACACAGTGACTGCACCAGCAGAATAGTGAGTGCAGCTCTGGAGTGTAATACAGGATGTAACTCAGGATCAGTACAGAATAAGTAATGTATGTACACAGTGACTGCACCAGCAGAATAGTGAGTGCAGCTCTGGAGTGTAATACAGGATGTAACTCAGGATCAGTACAGAATAAGTAATGTATGTACACAGTGACTGCACCAGCAGAATAGTGAGTGCAGCTCGGGAGTGGATAAAGATAATGTCCTGCAATTAAAAAGTGACATTTCGAGGTGACCTCTCGGCCTGATTCGTTCTCCCCCTCACTTACTTTTGGCCTCTTCCATTCCACTCCTTGTACTCGCTGAGTCTTGTAGAACAGGGAATCGTTGTTGGCCGGGAATAGGGGGTCTTCAAAAAGCTCCTTCTTCCTCTGACATTCTTTCTTCAGGGAGTAATACTGCTGGTTCCCAAATGCCGTCACCGACGAAAACATTCTTCATAAGATCGCCTGAAGGAGCCACAAAATCACGTTGTAGAGTGAGACAAGTTTATGAATTGATTTTTATGTTACTTTTATTTTGTGCGGCCCCTGGAGTCTAAAGTCAAAATCCATTCACGGACTGTATCAGAGGTCTTGAAAATAGTCAGAATCGGATGCATCTTACATAAGGCTGGAAAATCCCTTTACACTTTAAAATGATACAATTCATGTCGGATCAAAAAAATTTTAAAAGTTTGTGCGCCCTCAGATCCAAAGGCACTGTACAGCCGGAGCTGGAGCAGGAAACAGAGCACAACTGAGCCCTGCAGTGGGTGGAGCACCAGTGCTACCAGTAAGGAGGCGACTTATGTGCTGGTATTGGGTGGGTACTACTCTGGGGAATTAAACCATACCGGAATCAAATTAGTAACTGGATAGAGAGAAATTCCTTTAATCCGGCATCAAATAATCCAGAAATCTGAATAATGGGCCCTTGTTTTGCACTACATGTACGTTTCCTATTAAAGGGGAACGCCGATCTGTCATAAAAACTATTGTGTCCTGTACTCCAGTTCTGATAATGGAGGTTATGAGGCACTGTTATGGGGCACTGTGTGACTGGCACTGAAATGGGGCTCTGTGTGACTGACACTGTTATGGGGCACTGTGTGACTGGCACTGTTATGGGGCACTGTGTGACTGGCACTGTTATGGGGCACTGTGTGACTGGCACTGTTATGGGGCTCTGTGTGACTGGCACTGTTATGGGGCACTGTGTGACTGGCACTGTTATGGGGCACTGTGTGACTGGCACTGTTATGGGGGCTCTGTGTGACTGGCAACTTATGGGGCACGCTGATGGTATGGGCAATGATGGGCACTGTGACTGGCACTGTTATGGGGCACTGCGTGACTTGGCACTGTTTATGGGGCTCTGTATGACTGGCACTGTTATGGGGCACTGTGTGACTGGCACTGTTATGGGGTACTGTGTGGACTGGCACTGTTATGGGGCCACTGTGTGACTGCACTGTTATGGGGCACTGTGTGACTGGCACTGTTATGGGGCACTGTGTGACTGCACTGCTATGGGGCACTGTGTGACTGGCACTGCTATGGGGCTCTGTGTGACTGGCACTGTTATGGGGCACTGTGACTGGCACTGTTATGGGGCACTGTGTGACTGGCACTGTATGGGGCACTGTGTGACTGGCACTGTTATGGGGCACTGTGTGACTGGCACTGTTATGGGGGCACTGTGTGACTGGCACTGTTATGGGGCTCTGTGTGACTGGCACTGTTATGGGGCACTGTGTGACTGGCACTGTTATGGGGCACTGTGTGGTGACTGGCACTGTTATGGGGCACTGCGTGACTGGCTCTGTTATGGGGCACTGTGTGACTGGCTCTGTTATGGGGCACTGTGTGACTGGCACTGTTATGGGGCACTCGTGTGACTGGCACTGTTATGGGGCACTGTGTGACTGCACTGTTATGGGGCTTTTGTGACTGGCACTGTTATGGGCACTGTGTGACTGGCACTGTTATGGGGCACTGTGTGACTGGCACTGTTATGGGGCACTGTGTGACTGGCACTGTACGGGGGTTTTGCTGTAACTGGCACTGTTATGGGCACTGTGTGACTGGCTCTGTTATGGGACACTGCGTGACTGGCTCTGTTATGGGGCACTGCCGTGACTGGCTCTGTTATGGGGGCACTGCGTGACTGGCTCTGTTATGGGGCACTGCGTGACTGGCTCTGTTATGGGGCACTGTGTGACCTGCACTGTTATGGGCACTGCGTGACCGGCACTGTTATGGGGCACTGCGTGATCTGGCTCTGTTATTATTGGTGGCACTGCCGTGACTGCACTGTTATGGCGGCACTGTGTGACTGGCACTGTTATGGGCACTGTTGTGACTGGCACTGTTATGGGGCACTGTGTACTGGCACTGCTATGGGCACTGTGTGACTGTGCTATGGGCACTGTGTGACTGGCACTGCTATGGGGCACTGCTGTGACTGGCACTGTTATGGGGCACTGTGTGACTGGCACTGTTATGGGGCACTGTGTGACTGGACTGTTATGGCCACTGTGTGACTGGCACTGCTATGGGCACTGTGGACTGCACTGGGGGCACTGTGTGACTGCCACTGTTATGGGGTTTTGTGTGACTGGCACTGTTATGGGCACTGTGTGACTGGCACTGTTATGGGGCACTGTGTGACTGGCACTGTTATGGGGCACTGTGTGACTGGCACTGTTATTGGGGTTTTGTGCTAACTGGCACTGTTATGGGGTTTTGGTGACTGGCACTTTATGGGGCACTGCGTGACTGGCTCTGTTATGGACTGACACTGTGTGACTGCACTGTTATGGGGCACTGCGTGACTGGCTCTGTTATGGGCACTGTGACTGGCACTGTTATGGGGCACTGCGTGACTGGCACTGTTATGGGGCACTGCGTGACTGGCACTGTTTATGGGGCACTGTGTGACTGGCACTGTTAATGGGGCACTGCGTGACTGGCACTGTTATGGGGCACTGTGTGACTGGCACTGGTTATGGGGCTCTGTATGACTGGCACTGTTATGGGGCACTGTGTGACTGGCACTGTTATGGGGCTCTGTATGACTGGCACTGTTATGGGGCACTGTGTGACTGACCTGTTATGGGGCACTGTGTGACTGGCTCTGTTATGGGGCTCTGTATGACTGACACTGTTATGGGCACTGTGTGACTGGCACTGTTATGGGGCACTGCGTGACTGGCTCTGTTATGGGGCACTGTGTGACTGGCTCTGTTATGGGGCACTGTGTGACTGGCACTGTTATGGGGCCACTGTGTGACTGGCACTGTTATGGGGCACTGCGTGACTGGCATGTTTATGGGCACTGTGGTTGACTGCACTGTTATGGGGCTCTGATGTGACTGGCACTGTTATGGGGGCACTGTGTGACTGGCACTGTTATGGGGCACTGTGTGACTGGCACTGTTATGGGGCACGTGTGACTGGCACTGTTATGGGGCACTGTGTGGCACTGATGGGGCACTGTGTGGCACTGCTATGGGGCACTGCGTGACTGCACTGCTATGGGCACTGTGGTGACTGCACTGTTACTGGCACTGTGATGGCACTGCTATGCACTGCGTGACTGGCACTGTGGGGCACTGTGTGACTGGCACTGTTATGGGGCACTGTGTGACTGGCACTGTTATGGGGCACTGTGTGACTGGCACGGTTATGGGGTTTTCTGTGACTGGCACTGTTATGGGGCACTGTGACTGGCACTGTTATGGGGCACTGCGTGACTGACACTGTTATGGGCGCACTGTGTGACTGGCACTGTTATGGGGGCACTGTGTGACTGGCACTGTTATGGGGGCACTGTGTGACTGCACTGTTATGGGGCACTGTGTGCTGGCACTGTTATGGGGTTTTCTGTGACTGGCAGTTATGGGGCACTGTGTGACTGGCACGGTTATGGGGTTTTCTGTGACTGGCACTGTTATGGGGCACTGTGACTGGCACTGTTATGGGGCACTGTGACTGGCACTGTTATGGGCACTGTGACTGGCACTGTTATGGGGCACTGTGTGACTGACACTGTTATGGGGCACTGTGTGACTGGCACTGTTATGGGGTTTTGTGTGACTAGCACTGTTATGGGGCACTGTGACTGGCATTGTTATGGGGCACTGTGACTGGCACTGTTATGGGGTTTTGTGTGACTGGCACTGTTATGGGGCTCTGTGACTGGCACTGTTATGGGGCACTGTGACTGGCATTGTTATGGGGCACTGTGACTGGCACTGTTATGGGGCACTGTGACTGGCACTGTTATGGGGAACTGTGCTGACTGGCACTGTTTATGGGGCACTGTGACTGGCATTGTTATGGGGCACTGTGACTGGCACTGTTTATGGGGCACTGTGACTGGCACTGTTATGGGGCACTGTGTGACTGGCACTGTTATGGGGCACTGTGTGACTGGCACTGTTATGGGGCACCATATGTGGGGATGATCTGGTACAATCTGACCCCGTGGCCCTTGCACTAGTTCCTGCCCCTGACCCACAGCCGTGGGGGCTCTCAGGAACCTTACACCTGCCTGCAGACGATCAGTAGGGCGACCGCGCTCATTCACACTCAGAACCGGTTTTTCGGGCGCACGGCATTGTGGGACGTCGTACGGAGGAGTTTGTAAACAGCAGAGATTGTCCGGATGCCAGACGTGAAACTGCGGGGGATGAGTCAGCGACTAATGTCAGGGGAGCAGCTAATGGTAGGCACTGTGTGTGCCAACTGCCAGTCATCTGGGTGCCCGCAGTGTAATTAGTACATGGCTCCCCCCGAAATCCCGCGCCTCCTACCATAGGAAACAATAAAACCATTACAGGTGATATTAAGTAACCGCCAGATTCCTCTTACTGCCTGCAGCGCCAAGGAAGACGTCTCACAAATTATTCCAGGTGTTCATCATGACAAGATTAAAGGGGCGGGGTTCTAGTATCATTCAATTTAAAGGGGTATCTCCATGGGCAACCCCCCCCAACCTCATCCTGCCTGGTGGTCTGGACTACTGGTGGGACTCATATCTACTAAACCTTCCTGGTGTGGGAGTACCCCTTTAATTACTGAAAATGAAAAATGCTGCCACTTTTTCAAGATCTCTGCTTGCTGTCAGTGAATGGATCCCTATAATTTCTCACAGCTGAAGGCTTGTTAATATCGTATCCATGTGACTTGCACGGATACATTGTATCGGCCTCTGGATGTACATAACGAATGCTCCCAGCAAGCAGAGATCTTGCAAATGGTGAATCACAAAGTCTATGAGAGAGTTGCAGAACGTGGTGCACACTGATGTTCTGCCCGTCCACTATGCTTTACACTGCAGCTCTTCTTAATCAGAATGACCATATGGCGGACATATCTCATATACTTAAGACCTGCTTAAAGGGTCTGTCCAGAAAATGGCTCAGACCAGGGGTGCACCTAGCCTTTCTGCTGCCTGAGGCGAAAACTGAAACGGCGCCCCCCTTCCCAATGCCAATTTCTTAACCTAACCCCTTCGCCACAATGAAAGCCCTCATTGCCTATGGCCCTTCCGCTGCCCCCCTTGTCCCTACCTGGTGCTGCCTCACCTGGCCTCATTGGTGGTGCGCCCCTGGGTAACATAATAAAACAAGTCATACTCATCTCACCGATCCTGCACAGTTGGCAACATAATTTGAGACAATAAGCCCCGCCCCCTGTGCCCGCTCCTAAATGCCTAGGAAGCTAAATACAAACCATCCACTTTGGGGTAAACCTCACCCCCTTCCCCGGGGCTATTAGTCCACAGGATATAACTGTTCAGCCAATCATGGGCCACAGCTGTGTCCCGCCTCTGCCACTGATTGGCTGAGAGGTTATTTCCTGTTTGTCGAGAGGGATCGGGAAGTAAAGCTCTCCTGTCACTGTGAAGCACAGGAACGGGAGAGGTGGGGGATTGATTATATTTTTGGTTGGACAACCCCTTTAAGACGGAGACCTCTACTCCATGGGTCAGAGAGAGACGCTCTTGCCTCGAGGGCCCCGCAGTCCGGCCGCTTATACCAGCTCCTGGGGCCCCCAAGGCTTGTGATGGATTCTACAAGGCGACTCATCACTTCTGATCGTCTTGTGCGGCGCTCCTCGTACTTGGCTGTCCTCACACTGACCCCACACATCACAAATATAATGTACACAGCCGAGGGCCATCCCGTAAACTGTTTACCTCCGCTCGCCCTCTGAACGTCCGCTCGCCCCACGCCTTAAGTGGATTACACAGCACAGAAGACATCAGATTATTTCTGCTCGGGAGATAACGTCGTCTCGTAAAGAAAGCAGAGAATATACTCCGTGTACTCCAGAACTTTCTAATGCAGACCTATGCTGGCTGTCAGTGAATGGAAACACTCTGGCTAAAAACCTGTCCTGATCATGTGCACCTGAGGCTGGGTCCTGGCCTCGGTTTAATGGATATGTTGGGGCCTTTGATTAAAAAGTAAAAACCCGTGGCACAACCAGAGGGACGACATAAATTGGTGTGGCCTGCTGCGCGCGATCAGCCGGTGCCTGGTCTTACCTTTAGGTCGGTTTCAGGCGAGCGAGTTGACTGAGAGAAACACACTCCGTGTGGGAGAGCGATTTCCCATCCTGAACTCTGTTCTTGCCAAACATCGGCTGTAATGAACTATACTGACATGATGCCGTCAGTACAGCTGATGATCCTGAACTCTGCTCTTGTAATGGGATCTCACGGCAGTGTAATGATTTATGATGCTGTGTGTTCCTGCCAAACATCGGCTGTCATGAACTATACTGACATGATGCTGTCAGTACAGCTGATGATCCTGAACTCTGCTCTTGTAACGGGATCTCACGGCAGTGTAATGATTTATGATGCTGTGTGTCCCTGCCAAACATCGGCTGTAATGAACTATACTGACATGATGCCGTCAGTACAGCTGATGATCTTGATCTTTGCTCTTGTAACGGGATCTCACGGCAGTGTAATGATTTAGGATGCTGTGTGTCCCTGCCAAACATCGGCTGTAATGAACTATACTGACATGATGCCGTCAGTACAGCTGATGATCTTGATCTTTGCTCTTGTAACGGGGATCTCACGGCAGTGTAATGATTTAGGATGCTGTGTGTCCCTGCCAAACATCGGCTGTAATGAACTATACTGACATGATGCCGTCAGTACAGCTGATGATCTTGAACTTTGCTCTTGTAACGGGATCTCACGGCAGTGTAATCATTTAGGATGCTGTGTGTTCCTGCCAAACATCGGCTGTAATGAACTATACTGACATGATGCCGTCAGTACAGTTCATTACAGCTGATGATCTTGAACTTTGCTCTTGCAACAGGATCTCACGGCAGTGTAATCATTTAGGATGCTGTGTGTTCCTGCCAGACATCAGCTGTAATGAACTGTACCGACATGATGTCATCAGTACAGTTCATTACAGCCGATGTCTGGCAGGGACACACAGCATCGTAAATCATTACAATCCCATGACATCCCGTTACAAAGCTGTACTGACAGCATCATGTCAGTATAGTTTATTACAGCTGATGTTTGGTAGGGACATACAACATCATAAATCATTACACTGCCGTGAGATTCCGTTCAGGATGGGAAAATCACTCTCCGACTTGGAGCGGGTTTCTCGCAGAGAACTCGCTCACTTAGGGTGTGACAGGCCGCATACGGCCAAGCCACGCCCACCCGCTGCAACCAAACAAGTCTGATGCAAACCCTTGCACTTTGGCTGCACCCTGGGGTTGGACCCTTAAAGCCTCTGGTAAAAATGTGATGCTCACCCTGGTGCGGAGCTTGTTACATGGCTATGCTCTTCCACACTGCAGCAAGCTCTGCACCTATGCGAGCAGGTGCCGCACACTGACTGCCACCAACTGCTACGCTGTGCATGCAACTGTGGTGCAGCCCGGCAGTCAGTGGTTATCCACATGTGGATCCGCTCTGCATATTGGTGCAATGACTGTAAATCTGAACTGTTATGCAGTGACCTCATGGCTTGTTTCTACAAACAGTTCTGACACACTGTAACGAGTCCTTCATCTGTGTAAAGCTAGTGAAGGCAGGAGTCTCTGTTGCACAAAAGAACAGGACAACAGTATTTTGTCCAGCAGAATGTCCATCGCGGTAATATGACGCCATTGTGATCACACCTGGCCCTGTCAATCAAAGTGCAGAGGGCGCGGCAGTTGCAGAGACAGCAGAGCCTCTAGGTGTAATGGTAACGCCCCCATTGCTCCTAGGGGCTCATTTGCATATAATAAAACATAATTTTTCTCAGCAATGCGGACACATATGAACATGGGACCAACACAGATGTCTTCAGCTGCCAAGTGCACATGTAACAGGTCAGCCGGTGTCATAGGTACAAAACTGCTGACAGATGCCCTTTAAGAGGCCGTCCCCCATCTAATGACATGCAGTGTGCAGCAAAATAATGCTTTTTGACCGCACTGTGTGACTGTACTATAAGAGGAGCTGTACTGAGCAGTCACATGTAGCCTGCAGGCGTCCCAACGAGGTGTTAATAATATAAGAGCAGGCGGCCATTACCCTGATCCCAGCATTACCACTGATATCCTGCTAATCCCCCGCCGAGGAGGGGAAGTCACATGACCCAAATACCAGGATATAAGTGACGGGAGGCGAGGTGTATCTGATACTCTGCTGCCATACTGGTGTGCGCCCTGTGCACTGGTCTCTATACTGGTAGTCACCCAGCTTTCCCAGAAATACACTCACTGACAAGAAAATCCAGCACCAAAATACAGACCGGACCTCTAGCCTGGATACAAGATGAGATACGGCCTCTAGCCTGGATACAAGATGAGATACGGCCTCTAGTCTGGATACAAGATGAGATACAGCCTCTAGCCTGGATACAAGATGAGATACAGCCTCTAGCCTGGATACAAGATGAGAGACGGCTTCTAGCCTGGATACAAGATGAGATACAGCCCCTAGCCTAGATACAAGATCAGATACGGCTTCTAGTCTGGATACAAGATGAGATACGGCCTCTAGCCTGGATACAAGATGAGATACAGCCTCTAGCCTGGATACAAGATGAGATACAGCCCCTAGCCTAGATACAAGATCAGATACGGCTTCTAGTCTGGAAACAAGATGAGATACGGCCTCTAGCCTGGATACAAGATGAGATACAGCCCCTAGCCTAGATACAAGATCAGATACGGCTTCTAGTCTGGATACAAGATGAGATACAGCCTCTAGCCTGGATACAAGATGAGATACAGCCTCTAGCCTGGATACAAGATGAGAGACGGCTTCTAGCCTGGATACAAGATGAGATACAGCCCCTAGCCTAGATACAAGATGAGATACGGCCTCTAGTCTGGATACAAGATGAGATACAGCCTCTAGCCTGGATACAAGATGAGATACAGCCTCTAGCCTGGATACAAGATGAGATACAGCCTCTAGCCTGGATACAAGATGAGATACGGCCTCTAGCCTGGATACAAGATGAGATACGGCCTCTAGCCTGGATACAAGATGAGATACGGCCTCTAGCCTGGATACAAGATGAGATACAGCCTCTAGCCTGGATACAAGATGAGAGACGGCTTCTAGCCTGGATACAAGATGAGATACAGCCCTAGCCTAGATACAAGATCAGATACGGCTTCTAGTCTGGATACAAGATGAGATACGGCCTCTAGCCTGGATACAAGATGAGATACAGCCTCTAGCCTGGATACAAGATTAGATACGGACTCTAGCCTGGATACAAGATTAGATACGGCCTCTAGCCTGGATACAAGATGAGATACGGACTCTATCCTGGATATAAGATGAGATACGGCCTCTAGCCTAGATACAAGATGGGATACGGCCTCTAGCCTGGATACAAGATGAGATACGGCCTCTAGCCTGGATACAAGATGAGATACGGCCTCTAGCTTGGATACAAGATGAGATACGGTCTCTAGCCTGGATACAAGATGAGATACGGCCTCTAGCCTGGATACAAGATGAGATACGGCTCTAGCCTGGATACAAGATGAGATACGGCCTCTAGCCTGGATACAAGATGAGATACGGCCTCTAGCCTGGATACAAGATGAGATACGGCCTCTAGCCTGGATACAAGATGAGATACGGCTTCTAGTCTGGATACAAGATGAGATACAGCCTCTAGCCTGGATACAAGATGAGATACAGCCTCTAGCTTGGATACAAGATGAGATACGGTCTCTAGCCTGGATACAAGATGAGATACGGCCTCTAGCCTGGATATAAGATGAGATACGTCCTCTAACCTGGATACAAGATGAAATACGCCTCTAACCTGGATACAAGATGAAATACGGTTGGGTATGGAGGCATACAGGTTCTGTATGGTATCATGCAGCACATTTGCCCACAGATGTTACAGCTGGGCCTGTAGATCCTGTACCCTCGTAGGTTGGTGAAGAACACATGTGGTGGCAGGATGTCCTGTACATATCGCTGTTAGCGCCCCTCGTATCACTACTAGGGGTGATGACTGTCATATGTGTTGTCTCCGCAGATCATCACACCAGCAGTCGGGGGGCAGTGTGTCCTCCACAGCAAAGGTAGGATTGAAGCGCTCACCACGAGGCCTCCGTACTCCCACCGGACCGGATCCTAAACAGAACCTGGATTCATCACTGAAGACGATACGGCTCCAGTCTGTAGTAGTCCAGGTTTCTCATTCATGACACCACTGCAATTGAAGGAGGCGGTGGCTGGCTGTCACTGGCAGGACATGTAATGGGCGATGTGACACCAAAAATCTTTCTGCTAAGGCTGGGATCTCATCACATTTCTCCCATCCGATTAACGCATGCAAAAAACGTATACGTTAAATGGATGCCTCAGACTGATGTCATACAGTGGTATCCGTTCACCATGAAATTCCATTGTAAAAAAAAACCTATACATTTTTTACCGGACTCTACAGGATACAAGAACGAGGTGTGCTGCAATTTGTATCCGTTTTTTTCTAATGTACACGTGAAACTGAGGCATAAAACGTAATGTGAACCCACGGTAAGAACCTGGAAATGGTCCGGGAAGAGACAGGGGTGTAATGAAGAGGCCACCGGTGTCTGGATGGTGGACAATGAAGCTGAGGGAGCTGTTGGCCGCCTAGAGCCTGCTCACCATGTGTGTGCCCTCACGTAACCACTGCTCCCAACATCTCCTAACGGCTTGGTCAGAATAGCCTTTATGGTGGGCAATTCATCAAAACGATCTTGCTTCTCTCATTCCAATGTTGCGTCAGTCAGGTGGACAAAATGTCTTTTGAGTGCATCATAGAGGCATGACTATCAGTCAATGATCTCTCACCAAGAGGTACACTACCCAAAAGTAGCTCTGAGAGCTATTTTATAGGGCAGACCCAGTGTATAATCTGGCCACACTTGTAATCATTAACATATCTGCAGCTGCTCAATGCCAAGAGGCAGCTGGAGTAGTGTAAAGCACATCATCACTCAAGTCTAAGATCAACATGCTCAATGCCAAGAGGCATCAGGAGTGGTATAAAGCTTGTCACCACAGGATGAAACATGTTCTCTGGAGTGATGAATCACCTCTCACTTTCTGGTAGTCTGGGATTATGGTCCCCTGCCATTGAGCATTTTGGCACCGAAGCCCCTTAATGTAGGACGTACTTGGATGCAAGGAGTAACACTTCAACAGGTTTTCTCTTAAATTTAGCAGTAAACCCCCTGGGAAGACTCTTTCCCATACAAAGATGGATCCCAGGAGCCGAGGACGAATAATGACTTCTCTTATTAGCTGCAGAAGGTGGAAAATTCAGTCAAAGGCAAAGACGTTTGGTCGGTTTCCTAGCAGAGGTTCCTCCAGAGACTCATCTCCAGCCGGAGACGGACGGACACATGGAATCTGCATCGGCACAAACTACTGATCAAGAAGAGAATCGATTCCATGTTACTGTGGTGATCAGGAGTCATTTCCAGATCTCTCCACTCCAAGGTCAAGTATCAATATACTCCACCTTACACCAGAGCCAGCTTCCCCAGCCTCTAACCTGGCACTGCTTCTGGAAGCCTTTATTTCAGCACCAGTTATTACCAGCCTCCATCCCATAACCAGTTTCACCCAACCAGTCTAACCCAGCCTCCAAACTATACCAGTGTCCTCTAACCTCAAAGAGATTTCCAGATATCTCCAGCCTTCAACCCAGCCTTCATTTTGGTACATATTATACCCTAGCCTCCATCTCATAACCAGTTTCACCCAACAGTCTAATTCAGCCTCCATACCATAACCAGTTTCATCCAACCAGTCTAAACCAGCCTCCAAACCATAACCAGTATCCCCTAACCTCAAAGACATTTCCAGATATCTCCAGCCTCCAACCCAGCACCTGTTTTCTCCAGCCTTCATTTTGGTACATGTAATATCTAGCCTCCACGCCATAACCACTTTCCCCCAACCAGTCTAACCCAGCCTCCATCCCAAAACCAGTTTCACCCAACCAGTCCAACTCAGCATCCAAACCATAACCAGTTTCCCCTAACCTCAAAGCCATTTCCAATTATCTCCAGCCTCCAACCCAGCATCTGTTTTTCCAGCCTTCATTTTGGCACGTTATACCTAGCCTCCACCCCATACCCAGTCTCATCCAACAGTCTAATCCATCCTACATCCCATAACCAGTTTCACCCAACCAGTCTAACCCAGCCTCCAGACCATAACCAGTTTCTCCTAACCTCAAAGACATTTCCAGATATCTCCAGCCTTCATTTTGGTACATGCAATACCTAGCCTCTATCCCATAACCAGTTTCACTCAACCAGTCTAACCCAGCCTCCAAACCATAACCAGTTTCCCTTAACCTCAAAGCCGTTTCCAATTATCTCCAGCCTCCAACCCATCACCTGTGTCCTCCAGCCTTCATTTCGGGACGTTATCCCCAGATTTCAACCCATAGCTTCCAGAGCCTCCAACCCAGCACCAGTTTCCCCCAGCCCCAAACTGAGACCAGTTTACTTCGGCCTCAACCAGTAATCCATCTCTCCCAACCCAAGCCTCCAACCCAGCACTAGTTTCCTCCAACCTCCAACCCAGCATTAGTTACCCCTAGTCTCTAACCCAACTCAGCACAAATAACTACCAGCCCTCAGCGTTCTGCATGCTTCAGGTTGGAGATGAAGGGAAGGTGAATCATTAATCGAAAACCTAACCCCATAAAGAAGGTAAAATGAGAGTTTCCTCTTGGCTGCCGTTCACTGGAGGCTTCCGAAGAACTGGCTCTTCTGCATATTCTACATTTCTTATGACACTGCCGAGTCCGTGCCAGCGCTCAGCCCCGGGGGCTCAGGTTATGGAGATGACTTACCAGGATCTGTTACAGTAATTCAGAAAGGCAGCATCCGAAATCTCACGGATAAAAGTGAAGCATTTCAGCTAAAGCCATGGAGGTACAATCCAACACACAGCAGAGTGCATAACAAGGGAGCGCCCTATGGGCAATATGCAATGTGGAGAGCATTCTAGAGGATGCAAGACACCACAGAAAGCATTCTAGAGTGAACCTACTAGGTGTTATGGAAAGCAGAGAGCACTCTAGGGGAAGCTCTACAACACAATGGGCATAGATCCCACTAGAATGCTGCATTGTACAGATCCCACTAAAATACAATGCAGAGAGCACTCTAGAGGATGCCCTACAACCCAGAGAACATTTCAGTAGATGCAATCTAAGGCAGGGAGCATTCTAGTAGAAGCAATACTATTCAGAAAGCACTCTAGTGGAGGCAAGGCAATGCAAAGAACACTCTAGAGGAGGCAAGACAACACACAGAGAACTCTAGAGGAGGTGGTACAATGTGGAGGGCACTCTAGAGGAGCCAGCACAACACAGAGCACTCTAGAGGAGACAAGACAACACAGAGCACTCTAGAGGAGGCGGTACAACATAGAGAGCATTCTAGTGGAGGCAGTACAACACAGAGACAGACTCTAGAGGAGGCGGTACAACACAGAGAGCACTCTAGTGGAGGCAGTACAACACAGAGAGCACTCTAGTGGAGGCAGTACAACACAGAGAGCACTCTAGAGGAGGCAGTACAACACAGAGAGCACTCTAGAGGAGGCAGTACAACACAGAGCACTCTAGAGGAGGCAGTACAACACAGAGAGCACTCTAGTGGAGGCAGTACAACGCAGAGACACACTCTAGTGGAGGCAGTACAACACAGAGACACACTCTAGTGGAGGCAGTACAACACAGAGACACACTCTAGTGGAGGCAGTACAACACAGAGACACACTCTAGTGGAGGCAGTACAACACAGAGACACACTCTAATGGAGGCAGTACAACACAGAGACACACTCTAGTGGAGGCAGTACAACACAGAGACACACTCTAGTGGAGGCAGTACAACGCACAGAGCACTCTAGTGGAGGCAGTACAACACAGAGACACACTCTAGTGGAGGCAGTACAACACAGAGACACACTCTAGTGGAGGCAGTACAACACAGAGACACACTCTAGTGGAGGCAGTACAACACAGAGACACACTCTAGTGGAGGCAGTACAACACAGAGACACACTCTAGTGGAGGCAGTACAACACAGAGACACACTCTAGTGGAGGCAGTACAACACAGAGACACACTCTAGTGGAGGCAGTACAACACAGAGACACACTCTAGTGGAGGCAGTACAACACAGAGACACACTCTAGTGGAGGCAGTACAACACAGAGACACACTCTAGTGGAGGCAGTACAACACAACACAAGGAGACACAACATCTAGTGGAGGCAGTACAACACAGAGACACACTCTAGTGGAGGCAGTGCAACGCACAGAGCACTCTAGTGGAGGCAGTACAACGCACAGAGCACTCTAGTGGAGGCAGTACAACACAGAGCGCACTCTAGTGGACGCAGTACAACGCACAGAGCACTCTAGTGGAGGCAGTACAACGCAGAGAGCACTCCAGTGGAGGCAGTAAAACACAGAGACACTCTAGTGGAGGCAGTACAACACAGAGACACTCCAGTGGAGGCAGTACAACACAGAGACACTCTAGTGGAGGCAGTACAACACAGAGACACTCTAGTGGAGGCAGTACAACACAGAGACAGACTCTAGTGGAAGCAGTACAACACAGAGAGCACTCAAGTGGAGGCAGAACAACACAGAGACAGACTCTAGTGGAGGCAGTACAACACAGAGCGCTCTCTAGTGGAGGCAGTACAACACAGAGACACACTCTAGTGGAGGCAGTACAACACAGAGACATTCTAGTGGAGGCAGTACAACACAGAGACACACTCTAGTGGAGGCAGTACAACACAGAGACACACTCTAGTGGAGGCAGTGCAACGCACAGAGCACTCTAGTGGAGGCAGTACAACGCACAGAGCACTCTAGTGGAGGCAGTACAACGCACAGAGCACTCTAGTGGAGGCAGTACAACACAGAGCGCACTCTAGTGGAGGCAGTACAACGCACAGAGCACTCTAGTGGAGGCAGTACAACACAGAGACACTCTAGTGGAGGCAGTACAACACAGAGACACTCCAGTGGAGGCAGTACAACACAGAGACACTCTAGTGGAGGCAGTACAACACAGAGACACTCTAGTGGAGGCAGTACAACACAGAGACAGACTCTAGTGGAAGCAGTACAACACAGAGAGCACTCAAGTGGAGGCAGAACAACACAGAGACAGACTCTAGTGGAGGCAGTACAACACAGAGACAGACTCTAGTGGAGGCAGTACAACACAGAGCGCTCTCTAGTGGAGGCAGTACAACGCACAGAGAGCACTCTAGTGGAGGCAGTACAACACAGAGACACTTCTAGTGGAGCAGTACAACACAGAGACAGACTCTAGTGGAAGCAGGACAACACAGAGCGCACTCTAGTGGAGGCAGTACAACACAGAGACAGACTCTAGTGGAGGCAGTACAACACGGAGAGCACTCCAGTGGAGGCAGTACAACACAGAGACAGACTCTAGTGGAGGCAGTACAACACAGAGAGCACTCTAGTGGAGGCAGTACAGTACAACACAGAGACACACTCTAGTGGAGGCAGTACAAACACAGAGACACACTCTAGTGGAGGAGAGCACTCTAGCAGTACAACACAGAGGCAGTGGACACACACAGTCTAGTGGAGGCAGTACAACACAGAGACAACACAGTCTAGTGGAGGAGGTACAACACAGAGAGCACTCTAGTGGAGGCAGTACAACACAGAGACGCACTCAACACTCTAGTGGAGGCAGTACAACGCACAGAGGACTCTAGTGGAGGCAGTACAGTACAACAGCAGCAGAGCACTTCTAGTGGGCAGTACAACACAGAGACACACTCTAGTGGAGGCAGTACAACTAGTGGAGGCAGAGAGACACACATCTAGTGGAGGCTAGAGGCAGTACAACACAGAGACAGTCAGTCTAGTGGAGGCAGTAGTCTAGTGGAGGCAGTACAACACAGAGACACTAGTGGAGGTACATCTAGTGGAGGTACAACACAGAGACACTCTAGTGGAGGCAGTACAACACAGAGACAGTCTAGTGTTCTAGTGGAGAGTACAACACAGTAGTGTTGCTTTGGGCATCTTACAGTATGAACATCAAACAAGAAGCATAAGAAGGTGAGGAGTAAAGTCCATGTAATCACAGGTTCAGCACGATGGGTGCGGTTCATAGTGAGACTGACCATTAATTACTAACAGCCTATTCACACTAGTCTGCACAAAGCGTAAATCCACTGGACTGGGCTGGGCGTGCTAGATCGTGTTGCCTAGCAACCACATGACTTTGGGTAACTACCACTACCATGGAGTCACATGCATCTCCATACTGCATAGGGGGTTTATAGAAAAATATTATTATATCCTATCCTTAGGACAGAACAACTCTGCTCCACTATCTGATAAACTTGAGATCCTCAAAGGCATACTTGCTTGTCTAGCCCTCCCCCGAGGAGCTACTATGCTTGCTACACAAGTAGCCCCGCCCCTGCTTAGAAAGGCTTATAAATTGGGGATGCTGAATGAAATTCATCTTTATGGTCACTACTCCAATGACTTAAAGAGCAGCTGTCAGCAGGATCAACCCTATCAAACCAGGTACACTGGTTATTCTGCTGTACGAAAATGTTTGTAATATACTAATTATTCTGAAGTTGTGTTGATTGGCAGCTCTGGAACCCGGTCTTCTGAGAATTCTACTTCTGCTAACATCAGGTCCATTACCAGGTTACCGGCCTGGGCGATGGACAGAACGTCACTCCCTCTGTGGCCAGGACTATGCCTAGCGCATGCGCAAATAAGGTGGATTCAGGAGTTTGCAACATGATGTCAGATGATGAAGAGGCTTTTCAGAAGAGGAGCTTTACCTGACCGGGTTCCAGAGCAGCAGATCCATTAAACCTTGGGATAGTAAGTAGATTGCAAACTTTTTCCTACAGGTAAGTTCTGTGTGATTAAACTGGGTTTGCTGGACCTGCTGGGTGTTAGGTTGTCTCATCTCCTCAATGTGCGCCACCTAACTGGCTAAATTACTGTGCATCAACCCAAAATGTGGATAAGGGGAGGGGGATTTTTTAGCACAGTGGCAATCATTAATTCATAATACTGGAGCATGTCCCCTAAGATAATTACAAGCAGGTTATGTGGCAAACACAGCTCTGCTGAATCCTCCAAGGGACCGAAATGGCATCCTCTGCAGAAAGCTTCCACATTAAAGGCTTCCAGCCTGCGGTCACCGCTCCAGCCTCGAGCTGATCAATCCTGACCTCTCAGCAGCAGCTATTTCCACTAATGTACTCTAAGTGAGCACATTAATTTACAGCTCAAACCTCCGGACGCAAATCCCACAAATCTGAGCAAAACCTTATTAATGATTGATGGAGGAGACGAAAGGTGCAAAGGCGTCAGCAAAAACTGAACAAATCTATCACCCAGTGTTTGTATGATGTCTGCACAGTAAGACGACTTCCTTCTACAAGCAGTCAGTGGTACAGTCCGAGCTGTACATTGTAGCGGCTCTACACCCCCTGTAGTCAGTGTTACAGTCTGTTCTCTACATTGTACAGCTCTACACCCCCTGTAGTCAGTGTTACAGTCCGGTCTGTACATTGTAGCGGCTCTACACCCCCTGTAGTCAGTGGTACAGTCCGGTCTCTACATTGTAGCGGCTCTACACCCCCTGTAGTCAGTGGTACAGTCCGGTCTCTACACCCCCTGTAGTCAGTGGTACAGTCCGGTCTCTACATTGTAGCGGCTCTACACCCCCTGTAGTCAGTGTTACAGTCTGGTCTCTACATTGTAGCGGCTCTACACCCCCTGTAGTCAGTGTTACAGTCCGGTCTCTACATTGTAGCTGCTCTACACCCCCTGTAGTCAGTGGTACAGTCCGGTCTCTACATTGTAGCGGCTCTACACCCCCTGTAGTCAGTGGTACAGTCCAGTCTCTACATTGTAGCGGCTCTACACCCCCTGTAGTCAGTGTTACAGTCTGGTCTCTACACCCCCTGTAGTCAGTGGTACAGTCCGGTCTCTACACGCCCTGTAGTCAGTGGTACAGTCCGGTCTGTACATTGTAGCGGCTCTACACCCACTGTAGTCAGTGGTACAGTCCGGTCTCTACATTGTAGCGGCTCTACACCCCCTGTAGTCAGTGGTACAGTCCGGTCTCTACATTGTAGCGGCTCTAAACCCTCTGTAGTCAGTGGTACAGTCGGTCTCTACACTGTAGAGGCTCTACACCCCCTGTAGTCAGTGTTACAGTCTGGTCTCTACACCCCCTGTAGTCAGTGGTACAGTCCGGTCTCTACACCCCCTGTAGTCAGTGGTACAGTCCGGTCTGTACATTGTAGCGGCTCTACACCCACTGTAGTCAGTGGTACAGTCCGGTCTCTACATTGTAGCGGCTCTACACCCCCTGTAGTCAGTGGTACAGTCCGGTCTCTACATTGTAGCGGCTCTACACCCCCTGTAGTCAGTGTTTACAGTCCGGTCTCTACATTGTAGCAGCTCTACACCCCCTGTAGTCAGTGTTACAGTCCGGTCTCTACATTGTAGCTGCTCTACACCCCCTGTAGTCAGTAGTACAGTCCGGTCTCTACATTGTAGCGGCTCTACACCCCCTGTAGTCAGTGGTGCAGTCCGGTCTCTACATTGTAGTGGCTCTACACCCCCTGTAGTCATGCAGATTGTGGTAGCCGCTGTATGGGAATATGGCAGAATTCACTAAAGCTACACAAGGCACTGGAGGCAATGAACATTCAGTCACCCATTCAGCCGTTATTGGTCTCGGGTGATCATCCAGCTTTGCCAGGAACAGATCTGAATGCAGAACTTGCCAAAAAGCACAAAGGAATTGTATTTGGAAGATACTTGTCCCATTGGGGTCGCCACAGTCTTCTGGTCTGCGCACATGATCCGTATACTTCCATCTACACTACAGAAGAGGAAGCTGTGTGTGATTTATGCCCTCGCCACGTCGTGACCATCATGAGACTCTTCCTGGTCCTGACAACCCACGGTTACGTTGTCATAATACACAAAGTCCCGACCGACTCCATTCACTATATAAGGAAAGATTCTGCAACTTTTTAATACACTTCATGTTCCAGTTCCTGGCCATTTTCAAGATCTCTGCTTGCTGTCAGTAAATGGGAACATTCTTCTTTATGCTCTGAGGCTAAATCCCCTCTTGGCCTATTACTTCAGAAAGCAGAGGGTTTGTTACATTGTATCCAGCCAAGACATTCCTCCGTGAGCTAGACAGCCTGAAGTCCAAGTCCGGACTGATACATTTCATCTTCGCCGATACATTGTAACAAATTATCAGTAAGTGAATATTCTACAATTGCTGGAGTAAACTGACACATATATAGTAAGCTAAGCAGCCTGCACCGACACATTGTAACAAATTATGACCATGTGTAGAACTGCTGGGGAGAACTGGTCTATGCAGATAGGTAAGTTTTGCTTTGCCTATCTTTACCCAACCTTGTACTCCAATCACATCCAGAGCTGCAGTAAGAACGTCTAGTCGTCAGGTAGCAGGCCCTCGCATTTTGATTGCTGCCTGTACAGAGCAGACTCCGCTGAGGTGCATTCTGGGAGATGTAGTGCCCATCCCGGACGCTGGGTAGGAAAATAAGCTCCCACAATGCACCAGGACCCAAGATGAATTTTGAGTGCAGCTCTGGTGGTGTCTGGAGTATGAGACATTGACAGGACAGGATGGGAGAAGTGAAGCAAAGTGTTTACCAAGGTTTCTCAGCTCGGCTATCGAACCCAACCAAGAACAGATGTCTTGGCCTGGAAATGACAGCGACTTTACACAGAGGGAGGGGCGTTACAATGTTCTCAGAACGGCCCAACAATGTGCGGATTAGCAACACAAAGCAGACGGGACTGTACACAGCACACACTGCAATCCCGGGCGGCGATGTTTGCTCTGAGGGCCGGGCCCCTGTCCCAACGAGGCCAAAAATCCAGAGGAATCATGGCAGCTTGTCCTGTAATACCCGGAAGGGGTAAGAGGTTAAATAATGTACCCCCGCAGGCTACCACACACTCAATTCAAAAAGAAACTGCAGCAGAAATCTCTCTCCTGCCCTGATCGTTTGTTACAATGTATCAGTGCAGATACGACCACACAGCGCGGTCACGTGGCGCTTGTGACGTGGCCATGCTGCGTCCGAGTACAGTGTGGATATATGGGCAGTACCGCCTGGTACTGATCCACTAAACCGCCCGGTCTCATTAGTTTACTTAGAACCCGCCGCGGCCCACACGGCCGCCCGATACTCGGACGTAGCACGGCCATGTCACAAGCGCCGTGCAGATCATACGAGTGTATTACTGTACAGCAGCGGCACCAAGCGCACGGCGTCATAGCAACCAACAACACCGTGCGCTCATGCACTCAGCAGGACGGTCCGTGAAAATCCACGTATGTGTGAACGAGGCCTTAGAGCTGCGCAGGTTTTCAGCCTCAGGATGTAACCGAGAATGTGTCAATTCACTGACAGCAAGCAGAAATCTCGAACATGTTGAGGAAACACAAGATATATTTTGATTATAATCCAGCTCTGGACCCAAGGGCGCGTCCACATCTGCACCGGACTTTCGTTGCAGATTCCGCAAAAAAAAACGGTCGTCTGACAGAAGCCAAAACGGACGCCATTAGAGCCAATCGGTTCTGTTTGGCTCCGTTCATGTCAGTTTTGTGCCGGCTCTAACGCTATTTTTGCGCTTCTGTTCCTCCGACACAGCGGCAATAAGAAGTCGCTGATGTGAACGCGCCCTAACCCGGCCATCGCCGCACGCAGGGACATGTTCGAAAGGCACTGAATGGATCAATCGCTCTGGCAGGTCATGGCCATTTAGGACACACCCTATGTGTTATCTGGCTGCTGCACGTTGAGGACGCTCCCTAAGGCCTCGTTCACATTTCTGTGTCCATCTGTGGAAAATACGTCTATGGTGAATCCATGCTTAGTCCGTGTGTCCGGTTTTTCCCCTCCTCTGGATAGGTCAGTGGGGGTCCGACACCGGGGGCCCCGCTGATCAGCTGTTTGAGAAGGCACGGGCGCTCCTGCGAGTGCCGCGGCCTTCTCTTAACTTTTCCTAGGCCAGTGACGTCACGTTCATCGGTCATGGCCTAGGAGCAGCTGAGCCCCATCCAAGTGAACGGAGCTGAGCTGCAATACCAACCACGGCCACTATACAATGTACGGCGCTGTGCTTGGTGAGCTGAAAGAAGACCACGGCGATCACAGGAGCTTCGATGCCTTCTCAAAACAGCTGATTGGTGGGGTCCCGGGTGTCGGATCAGATACCGAGGACCTATCCTCAGGATAGGTCAAAAGTAAAAAAAAAAAAAAAAACTCTCGGAAAACCCCTTTAAAGTGAGTGCACCTAACTACTGAAGTCTACTATAAAAATCTATTTTTGTAATATAATTAATTTTTCCCCCATTTTACTTACAAAAAAAAGACACATGAAGTTCAGGTGACTATAGGGATTTGGAATCTGTACTCCTGTGTACACTGCTGACATATGTCGGTCTTTACTGCTGTACTAGTATTCTATTCAGGAACGCTGAGGCTTAGGAGAGCTATGAGGTGGAATTTATCATGAGGGGAATATTTGAAGTACTCTGCGCCAAATTTATAAAACAGCGTATGTGTTTTTTTTTAAATTTGGCACATCTTTAGGGCTCATCCACGCGACCGTATGTATCTCGCGGTCCGCAAAAAATACGGATCACGTCCGTGTGCATTCCGTGTTTTGCCAAACGGAACAGCCGGCCCCTAATAGAACAGTCCTATCCTTGTCCGTAATGTGGACAATAATAGGACATGTTCTACCCTTTTCTGGAACGGACATGGAGTAACTTCCGTTTTTTTGGCGGACCCATTGAAATTAATGGTTCCGCATATGGACTGCAAAAAAAAAAAACCCCAAAAAAACGGAACGGACATGGAAAGAAAATACGTTCGTGTCCATGAGCCCTTAAACTTTTAAACACTTTTGTCTACTCCAAGTTTCTGCTACTGGAGAGGCTTTGGGACTTTTTGTGTGGCTGGAGTGAAACTCATTAACATAGCCACGCCCATTTTTCCACCTACTTTTCAAAACTGAAGAGTGCGGTGTAAAAATGCAAAACGTCACAAAAATGTTGAACAAATGACCCCCACAGCAAGTTGCAAATACCTGTGCGTGGAGCGCACAGCTTAAAGGGTTTCTGTCACCAGTTTTTTCGGTATGAATCAGGCTGACATTAGAGATGTGCTAATGTCACCTGATTCCAAATATATATCTGTTTTATTTACTGGTGCCCCCATTTTTATATAAAATGAACTTTTATTTTATGCTAATAAGGCTCCTAGGTGCAAGGGGCGTTACCCCTGCTCCTAGAGGCTCTGTTGATGACAGGACCAGGCAGAGAGAAACACTCCATTCACCATAGCTTTTAAGGACCTTCAATGATTCATGACCATGTGATCAGTCACATGGTTTAGGAGGAGACAGGCTGTTTGTGTGATCCTAACCATGTGACTGATCACATGGTCATGACATCATTGAAGGTCCTTGCAAGCTATGGTGAATGGAGTGTTTCTTCTCTGCCTGGTCCTGTCAATCAACAGAGCCTCTAGGAGCAGCGGTAACGCCCCTTGCACCTAGAGGCCTTATTAGCATAAAATAAAAGTTCATTTTATATAAAAATGGGGGCACCAGTAAATAAAACAGATATATATTTGGAATCAGGTGACATTAGCACATCTCTAATGTCAGCCTGATTCATACCGAAAAAACTACTGACAGAAACCCTTTAACCCCCTCCCCCATTGGCTGTATGGATTCTTATTAAAATGCTTCACAGTGATCTGTTTCTGGGAAAGCTGGGTGACAACCAACAAGGTTACACGGTTACAGCCAGGCTCTGACAAATTTACTTAAAGGGATTGTACACGATTAGATAGTTATGGCTGCTTTCTTCCAAAAAACAGCGCCACACCTGTCCACAGGCCGTGTCTGGAACTGCAGCTCACTTCCGTTGTCCTGGATGGTGCAGATCTGCAATAACGTGCACAGGTGTGGCGTTTTTTTTTTAGAAAACCACCATGTCCTGTGAAGGGGTAGGTATCCGTACAAAACTGTCTGGAAAAGATGGAAACAGTCAGTATGGCCAATGCTATAGAGAGCAGGGGTCAGCAACCTCCGGCACTCCGGCTGTGGTGAAATCACAACTCCCAGCATGCACACTTGCTTGGTTGTTCTCAGGACTCCCTCAGAAGCGAATGGAGCATCCTGGGAGTTGTAGTTTCACCACAGCCGGAGTGCTGTTCCCGGCTCTAGAGTCCTGAGGGGCAAATTTAAAGGGGAAGTGGGGGAATCAGTATAAAAAAACTGGGAAGGTGAGCCATTCAGAAGTCTGGAAAAGCTGGGTGACAACCTCTTTTCACCTTGAAACGCACCGACCCAACACGAGGCGCAGCGCGGCCTCCATACTGGGGTGTAGCCGTGTGCGGGCGACAAATGACACAGATGTCGCTGGAGATTATTATGAGGAAATCCCATGTGATATAGAAGCTGCCGTGACGTAATAACCACTGGCTTCAATAGATATTATAAGCGCCTTCCCCACCGCACGGGCCAGAAGTGACGGACGCCTCCATTCGGGGGGTCTGTGGTTGTTCATTTCCTTAAACTGACGGCTTCTCATATCAGTGAGACGAGGAGAGAACAAGACGGTGAAAAACAAAATACTGACCGTGCCTGCATCACCCAGGACACGCCCCCTCATGTAATAAACATCAGTATTACAGCCACACGTTCTGCCCGGTCCTAATGCCCTGAACCAACAGCATCACAGATCCCCATAGATTACAAATGCGAAAACCGCCTTTTAATATCTTACACCTAGGCTGAGATGTGATCACATGAAGTTACAGGCCCAAAGCCTGAGGCTGCACTACTGAGTGTTACAAACTACGATGCAGATTTCCCATTGAAAACAATGGGAACAGGCACCGAAACCTGTGTGAGAGTCTATTCGTGAAGCTGATGCCACTTTCTAGACATAAACTGTAATAAGTATATAATAGACACTGGATATTATAACGGGGGAGGGGGGGTGTATTGTAATTCAGGGCTGCCACGCCTGTCTGTATGCCGCAAATACAGCGGGGTGTCCCCTCTCCGCATTATAGAGGGGGCGTCCTGGACAAGGAGCTCATCCAATGTAGTGTAATAACCGTATAATAGACAGGGAGCTCGGGAAAGGATGACGAGGGGGGTCTTATATATGAAGAACTGGCCCACCACCATCACCAGAGAACTGGGACCAGTCATCTATGAAGTCAATACCAGTCTCCATGACTGTAGTGTAATAGCAATATAATAGACACCGAGAGGTCATACTATAATACAGGCAGAGGTGGGGGGGGGCTAATAAAGAGAGGCCCCCTGCCTATATGACCCCATGACCAGTCATGATGCCGGGCTCCTTGCCTCTATCAGGGTTAACCCTTTAAGTAGCAGTCTCCATGCCTGAACTGTAATAACTATATAATAGACACAGAGCTCTGGATAATTGGAAGCAGAGGTATGGAGAGAGGGGAGAACAGCCCCCTCGTCTGCAGGACCCCCCTACAGTGATGATGTATGGCTCCTTGCCTCTATCAGGGTTAACCCTTTAAATAGCAGTCTCTGTGCCTGAACTGTAATAAACCATATAATAGACACAAAACTCTGCATATTACAATGGAGGAGGGGGTGGGAGGGGGCACTAATAAAGAGCGGCCCCCTGCCTGCATGACTCCCCCTGTACTGTGAAGATGCCAGGCTCCCATTAACCCATGAAATGCCAGTCTCCATGCCTGAACTGTAATAACTATATAATAGACACAGATCCCACCCCCCTACACTGATGATGTATGGCTGCTTGCCTCTGTCAGGGGGGTTCACCCTTTAAATTGCAGTCTCCATGCCTGAACTGTAATAACTATATAATAGACTCTGACATCTGGATATTATAAGAAGGGGGACACATTACATCACTGCCCCCTGCCTGTGTGACCAGTGCACAGGGATCATTCTGCAGGACTGCTTGGCTATATAAGGGTTAATCCATTCAGTGACTACCAGTCTCCATGCCTGCAGTGTAATAACAACATTATAATACACTAGATATTATAAAGAGGGGGGGGCGCCGAAAGACCGGGCTACAGCGACCATGGCTCTCAGAGGGTTAATGCAGGACAGTGTCCATGCCTGTCCTGTAATAAGTATATAATACACAGCACGAAGCCCTCCCCGGTGCCGCGGTACTCACCTGTCCCAGGGGTGTGCGGTGCCCGGGTACCGTCTCTCAGGGAGATGCCAATCACAGCGGCTGCAGCGCTCGAGACTAAACTCTGCCAGTGGGCGGGGCCTAGTGTACACAGGGGAGGGGGCGTGGCCGCGCGGGGCATCACGGGAAGTGTAGTGTCTGTGAGGCGCGGGCTCCACGCCTGTGGAGAGGCGACGGCTTCTCTGACAGGAAAATTTGCTATTAATGAGTTATTCCAACTCATATAAGAGAATTTAGGATTTATTTGAAACTAATATAAATTAATTAAAATATATAATTAACATAATTAATAATATAAATTAATATATAATTAAAATAATTGCATATGTGGAAAAAAAACAAAAACATTCAAACAGTGCAACATTAAACATCATAGGTTGTGGCTACGCAGAACTGTGTAAATTATGTTTATACAATAAAGTTGGACTGGTTTGAATACGCCACTTTTCCCTCAGTGTCACTGCAGCGGCCACTGTGCCCATGGGTGGGAAAATATTGCGGCGACAGTAAAAAAAAATTATATAAATAAATATAATTAAAATGAAGTGTTTATTCACGTGGCGTATGAGCAGAGACATGCTCCCATGGCATCAGGGGTGGACTGGGAACTTAAGTGGAAAAAATACTAAGAATGGCCCCATTTCGTAGTCGGTTCCAAATGGCCAATGCCATACTGTGGCACATTATACTGACCCAAAAGAGCCAAATACCACAGTCCATCATAAAATACTGCCGCCAGCAGCACAAAACACATCCCCAAAAACTTCCACTGGCCGGCAGTGAGGACAGCTCAGGCGGCTCCCTGGGCATCGGCCCACCGGGAAATTTCCCTGTAAGGTCTATGGCCAATCTGCCCCTGCATGGCATCCACCAAAGTGTCCATCGACCCCTATGTGCCTGACGGATGACAAAAGCAAGAGTGCCACACCCAATTATAAAGGACATGCCCACAACCTTAGGAATCTGAATCACAGGTAGTGCATGGGGCATGCTTCACAACTCAAAGTGGATACAGACCCCTGAGGATTCCCCCTAAGTAAAAACAGACCCCAGACCAGACCTTGCCGTAAATACAGACCCTGCCCTAAATATAGACCCCAGAGTAGACCTCGCCCTAAATACAGACCCCAGACAAGACCCTGCCCTAAATACAGACCCCAGACCTCACACTAAATACAGACCCACCCTAAATATAGACCCCAGAGCAGACCTCGCCCTAAATACAGACCCCACACAAGACCCTGCCCTAAGTACAGACCCCAGACCTCACCCTAAATAGACTCCACCGTAAGTACAGACCCCAGTCCAGACCACATCCTAAATACAGACCCCAGACCAGACCACACCCTAAATATAGACTGTAGGCCCAGGCCTCGCTATAACTACAGACTCCAGACCAGATCTCAACCTAAATACAGACCTAGAACCAGATCTCGTCCAACATACAGACCCCAGACCAGACTTCGCACTAAATACTGACCCTAGATCAGACATTGCCCTAAATATAGACTGTAGACCCAGACCTGGCCCTAACTACACACCCCAGACCAGATCTCAACCTAAATACAGACCTAGAACCAGACCTCGTCCTAAATACAGACCCCAGACAAGATCTCGTCCTAAATATAGACCTCGAGCTAAATACAGACTCCAAACCAGATCTCACCCTAATTAGAGACCCCAGATCAAACGCCTTCCCTAAATACAGACACCGGACCAGACCGCGCCCTAAAAAGAGACCCCAGACCTCGCCCTAATTACAAACCCCAGATCCTGCCCTAAATACAGACCCCGGAACAGACCTTGACCTAATTGCAGACCCCAGACCAGGCCCTAAATACAGATCCCAGACCCTGCCTAAATACAGACCTTAGACCAGATCTCACCCTAAATACAGACCCCAGACCTACCTCAGCCATTAAACTCTGAAGGGTGTGAACACTTTTGCAAACTAATTTTAATCTAAAATAAATAAAAAATGAAGAAACTTTGCACACAGCCTTGATAGACAAGGGTTTGTCCGTAGTCTGTAGGATAGGAAGGATAGCAGCCAGTGAACAGAAGGGGTCATGACTGTAAGATATGGGAGAACCGAGCAGCACATCCATCCCGCTCCAGGATGAAAATGATGGTGTAGATTAGAGGGGTCCTTTACAGTATTCATTTGGTCTGTGTGGTTGCAATCTGTCATGGATTGTCTGTGCTTGGTATTCATGGGGGGGGGGGGTCTGGGCTCTGTATTGATTTTGGAGGGGGGTGTCTTGTTTAGGCTCTGTTTAAGAGGGGTCTGGTCTGGGGTCTGTATTCATTTTGGGATTCAATGAAGGGTTCATACACAATGCTCTTCGGGTCGCGTTCTATAGAAATATATGGGGTACACGCCTTCCTGGCTTCCCCTGGGCTATATTCACACCATGCGGCAGAAATAATTGCAATTATCCTAGAATCTTGGTTTCGACTACACTAGGACCTGTAGGGGAAGAGTTTCCCATAGAAACCAATCAGATTGCTTCTTTTAATTTCAAAATGGCTTCTGAAACAAGAGAATCTGATTGGCTGCGATGGACAACGGCAAAGTTATGCCAAATATAATATATAAATTTTTATAAATTTGGAGTAAAACTGCTCCTAACATACCTTTGACAAAGTTCCAGTGGTTAATATGGCACCTACAGGGTGGGCTCTAGATGGCTACAAACGTGCGCAAAACTGTATAGAAGAATCTGCATTGCAGCGAGGAGTCAGCACCTGTGGTAGGCCAAGAGGATCTAAGAACCTCCCCAAATTTACAGACAGAGCACTACCCACAGGAGGTTGAGTCTTTTTTTTAAAATTAAACCTGAATTCAATAGAAGAAAAAAAATATATAAAAAGACAAAAAAGATGAGATTTTCTACAATGTGATGCTGCCCTCTAGTGGCGATAACTGCTCCATACAACTGCATAATTACTCTAAATCACAACTGAAAAAAAAAAAGAAACACAAAAAAGGAACATAAGAAACAATAGGCACATAAAGGTTAGGCACAAAATTTATTCAGAAAATAAGTTAGGCACTGTTTCTAAGCATACATGGCATATAACGTGCCCATAAAAAGTATTAGCGCCCCCAGGTTCCACTTTTTTTTTTTTTTATATATATAACTGGTTTTATCATTTCATTCAGAAAACAACAGGATTTAAAGGAGTAACAGAAGAAATGATAACAATAGGTCTGACAATGGAGGAGTAGATTCTATGGAGGGTCCTGGAGGGTCTATGACTATAGAAGCACGCAAAAAAAAAAAAAAAGAAAAAGTTGGCAACTGTTTATTAAAAGAAACATGAACTTAGAAGTCAAGACCAATTCTTTGGCCCAAAAACTCACAAAATCTAAATTTGGCATAAAAAAATGTAAACGACCCACAATACAAAACACGGCAGTGGCGACTGCGTCATTTCTTAGCAGAGGAAGGAGTCCAAAGATAGAGGTTAAAGAAGAACTCCCGCAAAAAAATTTAATCCATGTCCTGCTAGAAATGTACATGATCTGTAGTGAATGTCATTTTCTTACCAGTAGCTGAATTTTTGAGTTATATCATCCTGAAGTTTCTTATCTGTGTCATGTGACTAGGAATCAGACTCACCAACTCACACAGCACCTTATGTGTGGACAGGAAGTCTATTTCTCTATGCATTCCTATGGGAGCCTCACTTTCAGTCTCATAGGAATGAATAGAGAAGTGACTGGCTTGCTGTCCTGGGTCAGTTGGAGGTCAGGGAGTTGGTCACATGACCCAGCTACAATAAGAAGAGAGTGGAAACTCTCAATTTCAGCCTCTGATAAGAAAATGACAAGCACTAGATTATATCATGCACCTTTCTAACAGGTCAGAGAATAAAAATTTTTGTGGGAGTTCTTCTTTAAGCTAATGAAGGAAATTAGAGAAAACCTGCTGCAGCCTCCAAGAGAACTGCGTCACCGGGGAGCTTTAGCATGTAAACTCACACGTGGTAGATTTGTGGCAGAAATGTTTGTGACAATTTCATTAATCTGGATGGAAATGAACTGATTTTCAGTTCCATTAGAGAAATCTGGGTGGAAAACCTGCTGCAGTCCGCAAGAGAACCGCATCACCAGGGAGCTTTAAGGTAAATTCACATGTGGCAGACGTTTCGGTGACTGGCTCATTCACCTGGAGCTTGCAAACAAAATAAGAGGAGTTGAACTGATTTTCAGTTTCATTAGAGAAAAGTGGATGGAAAACCTGCTGCAGTCCGCAAGAGAACCACAACACCAGGGAGTTTTAAGGTAAATTCACATGTGGCAGAAATTTATGCGATTGTCTCATTCATCTGGACCATGCAGACAAAACAGGATGAATTGAACTAATTGTCATTTCCATTAGAGAAATCTGGGTGGAAAACCTGCTGCAGTCCGCAAGAGAACCGGGGAGCTTTAGGGGGAATGCTGAAGATTTTCTGCAGAAATGTCTGCCACAGACTCCAGTATTAGAATAGGATTTGTCCACGAGTTTTCCAACAAAACAATCGCAATCGGATAATTGGACCTGACTGAAATATCTGCGACAAATCTGCTGGTTGTGAATATATCCTTATGTTTTGGGAACTGACCCTAAACATCAAGCCAATGGTACAAAAAAAAGGCTTAAAAACAACAATCTCCCCACCCTGACGTCAATTCAACTCAAAATTTGTGGCAGGACTTTGGACAGTTAGGCAACTCGACGGGGTGTGAATATTTTTGCAAAGAAGAATAGGGAGGAACCTCAAATTGGACACGGGCCAAGGCAACAGAGCCCTATCTAATCACACTCAAAGTTTTAATAGCTACCAAAGGTATCCTGGCAAGATCACAACTCAAGGGTGTGAATACTTACGCACTGGACTAATTTGCATTTAATTTCAGCTAACTAACTAGAGATGGGATAGTTTTTTTTTTTTTTTATATACATGAAATACAAAGTGAAAACACTGTGATTGGATGCCTGGGGGCGTGAATACTTTTTAGAGATACTGTATCCATTCTAACAGTTCAATATCCGATAATGTACACCTTCGGCTCCTGTTACATTGTTATATTAATTAAATGATAAAAGAAGGGACCCCCGCTCTATTCCTCACACACCCCTTGCATTTCGGGGGGAGGGGGGGGGGGTCACTCAGACCTAGCCCAAACCAATGGCAGCCCAATAATGCAGATTGTGCGTTCAGATCACCCTCGCGCAGGGGATGAGGCTGTAATACTTGATCACGCAGGGTTAATATTCTGCGTGTGCCCACACAAAAGGCAATCTATGTAAATATTCAGACGTCACATTTAATAGGATGATGGGAGTGCTGGTCACTCCACCCTTTCAGTGGGATAAGCTCCGTAGTAGTTATGGCACAAGGAGGCGCCCGGAGGTCTCCACGTTCCGTCCAGTTGAAGTTTGCAGTACAGGTGCGAGGCTGTAGACTCTATATACCTCTGTATATAGGGGGCGCCGTTGTGTATTGGGAATATATAGTCGTTTTAGAGTAGTAGTCCATGGATCGAATGGCGGAGCCCTGGGGTTATGTTGTCAGGTGGTCTGTGGAATGTTTTTTCATTTTGTCTCCTCTTCTTCTTCTGGTTATGTCAGTGCTTCTTGGGGGAATCCACCATAATCACCGGCCACATCCCAAACATGAACTGAGGAAGACCACAGAGCATACAATTACTACATATTTCCTCTCAGATGTGCAGCCATGCAGATGAGAAACCATCCCCGGTCACCTGAGCTCACCCCGTAAGCACAATAAAGTGACCATTATTCCCTTCACTGACCTTGACCACCAGGGGTACTGACATTAACCATTATACTGCCACATAGTCCACAAGAAATACTGACATTACCCCTTCACTGACCTTGACCACCAGGGATTCTGCCATTAATGCCTTCACTGCCCTAGACCGCCAGGGGTACTGACATCAACCCCTATACTGGCATGGTCCACAAGAAATACTGACCTTATCCCTTTACTGACCTGGACCACCAGGGATTCTAAAAAAAACGCCCCTTCACTGCCCTATGGACCGCCAGGGGAGCTGACATCAACCCCTATACTGGCATGGTCCACAAGAAATACTGACCTTATCCCTTCACTGACCTGGACCACCAGGGATTCTAAAATAAACCCCTTCACTGCCCTTGACAGCTAGGGGTACTGACATCAACCCTTACACTGCCCTAGCCCGCCAGGCTGACATTAACCCCTATACTGCCCTAATTCCCCATGGGTACTGACATCAACTCATATACTGCCATAGTCAACAAGAAATATTGACATTAACCACTTCAGTAACTTGGGCCATTAGGGATACGGACATTAAACCCATCACTGCCCTAGACCATGTGACCAGTCAGAGGTGTATGAAACAGGTACTTACCTTCACCTTGGGGCGATACCGAAGGTAAAGAGTCCGTGTATATAAGCTGAAACAGACAACACAAAATCCAGTCAGAGGAGATGACCCGTGGCATATACATTACAACCCGATTACTGGAAAATTCAGAGGCGACCCCCAAATATCCCCAAGACAAATTAATTACAGTCCAAAAAGTTGAGATGCGGCGAGCAGTTTGGTAAAGCCCTCACAATGCAATAAACCCGAACCAAATCCACGTATATCATAAGCAATATCTGATCAAAGGGGTCCAAATCCCAGCACCCCTGCCAACCAGCTGTTGGAAAGGTCCCCGGCACATGGGCGAGCACTGTGATGTCAAGTGAACTGGGTAAAAGTGAATTGGCCTGAGCTGCAATACCAAGCACAGCCACTATACAAAGTATGGCGCTGTGCTTCATATAATATAAAAAGGCTGCAGGGCTCATCCCAGCTTCGCGGCCACTTCAAACAGCTGATAGGTGTGGGAGCCAGGAGTCGGCCCCCACCAATCAGATACTGAGGATAAGTCAACAATTTAACATTTAAGTCCAGGAAAAAACCCTTTGAACCTTGAGTGGCCAAGAAGGTACATAATCACCTAAACAAGATGTGCAGGTAGGAGCCCAGTCCAGTCAGTATGTGCCACCAGGCATGAAATTGTGTCACAGCCCCGAGGACGGGAGGCATCTTCTGTCGGACATCCCTGCAAAATGAGAAATGTGAAACGGTCAATGCCAAGTATCTCTGTAAGAGAAACCTTTTTCAGCATTTACAGAGAGACAGGAAGGCAGTACTAACTGTAACGACATCATAACAGGCAGTACTGCTCCCCGGCTACATCTGTAAATGAGGTAAGTACAACTGCCACTGTTTTCCAGTCAGTGCATTAGGTTACATATAGTACTGCCTTCCCTGCCTCTCTCTTTACATGATGTAGGTATAGATAGTAATACCTCCCTGTCTCTCTCTAAAAATGATGTAGGTACATATAGTACTGCCTCCCTATCTCTCACTATAAATGATGTAGGTACAGATAGTACTGCCTCCCTGTCTCTGTAAATGATGTAGGTACATATAGTACTGCCTCCCTATCTCTCACTATAAATGATGTAGGTACAGATAGTACTGCCTCCCTATCTCTCACTATAAATGATGTAGGTACAGATAGTACTGTCTCCCTGTCTCTCTCTATAAATGATGTAGGTACAGATAGTACTGCCTCCCTGTCTCTCTCTATAAATGATGTAGGTACAGATAGTACTGCCTCCCTGTCTCTCACTATAAATGATGTAGGTACAGATAGTACTGCCTCCCTGTCTCTCTCTATAAATGATGTAGGTACAGATAGTACTGCCTCCCTGTCTCTCACTATAAATGATGTAGGTACTGATAGTACTGCCTCCCTGTCTCTCACTATAAATGATGTAGGTACAGATAGTACTGCCTCCCTGTCTCTCTCTAAAAATGATGTAGGTACAGATAGTATTGCCTCCCTGTCTCTCTCTAAAAATGATGTAGGTACAGATAGTACTGCCTCCCTGTCTCTCACTATAAATGATGTAGGTACAGATAGTACTGCCTCCCTGTCTCTCCCTATAAATGATGTAGGTACAGATAGTACTGCCTCCCTATCTCTATAAATGATGTAGGTACAGACAGTACTGCCTCCCTATCTCTATAAATGATGTAGGTACAGACAGTACTGCCTCCCTGCCTCTCTCTATAAATGATGTAGGTACAGATAGTACTGCCTCCCTTGTCTCACTCTAAATGACATAGGTACAGATAGTACTGCCTCCCTGTCTCTCTCTATAAATGATGTAGGTACAGATAGTACTGCCTCCCTGTCTCTCTCTATAAATGATGTAGGTACAGATAGTACTGCCTCCCAGTGTCTCACTATAAATGATGTAGGTACAGATAGTACTGCCTCCCTGTCTCTCTCTATAAATGATGTAGTACAGATAGTACTGCCCTAACCCTGTCTCTATAAATGATGTAGGTACAGATAGTACTGCCTCCCTGTCTCTATAAATGATGTAGGTACAGATAGTACTGCCTCCCTGTCTCACTATAAATGATGTAGGTACAGATAGTACTGCCTCCCTGTCTCTCTATAAATGATGTAGGTACAGATAGTACTGCCTCCCTGTCTCTATAAATGATGTAGGTACAGATAGTACTGATGCCTGCCCTGTCTCTATAAATGATGTAGGTACAGATAGTACTGCCTCCCTGTCTCTATAAATGATGTAGGTACAGATAGTACTGCCTCCCTGTCTCTGTAAATGATGTAGGTACAGATAGTACTGCCTCCCTGTCTCTCTCTATAAATGATGTAGGTACAGATAGTAGTACTGCCTCTGTCTCTCTATATAAATGATGTAGGTACAGATAGTACTGCCTCTGTCTCTCTCTATAAATGATGTAGGTACAGATAGTACTGCCTCCCTGTCTCTCTCTATAAATGATGTAGGTACAGATAGTACTGCCTCCCTGTCTCTCTCTCTATAAATGATGTAGGTACAGATAGTACTGCCTCCCTGTCTCTCTCTATAAATGATGTAGGTACAGATAGTACTGCCTCCCTGTCTCTCTCTATAAATGATGTAGGTACAGATAGTACTGCCTCCCAGTCTCTCTCTATAAATGATGTAGGTACAGATAGTACTGCCTCCCTGTCTCTCTCTATAAATAATGTAGGTACAGATAGTACTGCCTCCCTGTCTCTCTCTATAAATGATGTAGGTACAGATAGTACTGCCTCCCTGTCTCTCTCTATAAATGATGTAGGTACAGATAGTACTGCCTCCCTGTCTCTCTCTATAAATGATGTCGGTGCAGATAGTACTGCCTCCCTGTCTTAGATTATAGGAGTCAGCAGTTACAATAGCTGACTCCTGCTCACGGCCACCCACCTACACAGTCCTTACCTCCAGGTACTGCAGAAAATGTTGTCCACGTTCCAGAGCAAAAATCCAATTAAAAACACTCCTAACGAGGTGTAAGCCAGGCCCCTCAGCCACGGGTACACCCTGCAAGAAGACAGGCGGCAATCAGAAACTTCTTCAAGTGGCAGACTGCTGGTCACATACTGCAAGGACCCACTGGTCAGACCCCCCACAAGTGGTTTTGAGGGATCACTTTCCCCCCCATCTTCCCAGAAGGCCACAGCAGCACCAGGAAGAGGGATCTCATAGACGACAAGTCAACTCATAGAAAAATATAGAAGATTACATTTTAATTTGACTCTTTCACTGCCATCATGTAATTAATAGGTCGGTAGAAGCAAAAGGCTTTAACTCTTTAATGACCAGTCCTGTTTATGGGATTTTCCAGGATTATGGCTGCATTTACCCAGTCTCCAGAACGTGTGGTACCAGTTGAAGAGCTCATACCGCCACTCTGTCCTGGAGCCCTGCCTCCTTTCTGCGGTGTTCCAGTCCCCGTCCTGCGGTGATCACGTCACCCCTGAGGTCAGTCACTGGTTGCAGTGGTGCATGTGATCGGCGATAACGCCAGTCGTAGACATTTCGCCATCTGTAACTCGGCTGAGTGGGGGAGAGCAGGGGAGTAAGAACAAATCTCATCTCCAGGCTGCCCTGCCCTGCCGATTTCCACTATGGATTTCATAGTTTGTAATGCATAGGGTGAAATCTGTGGCAAAGTCGCAGCAAAATCTGTGGAAACCTCTGGTGGAAATCCGCAGACGGTACTTTGCTGGTACTGTAATAATCCGGTGACCAGCAGCTATCAAAGGGTTGAACCCGGACATACCCTTATATTCACCCAGGCAGCCCGCCTGAACAGGGAGATGCTCCGATGCCCTCCCTTGCCCTGCGCTGGATCGCGCAGGGCAAGGGCTCTTTTGTTTACATAATACACACTGCCAGGCAGAGGCTTCCGCCCGGCAGTGAGTTCGGTGACGTCACCGGCTGTAATGGGCCGGCTTTAGCGCTGCCCGTTTTACTGGCTAGGGCAGCGCTAAAGCCCGCCCATCAGCGCCGGTGAGGTCACCGAACTCACTGCCGGGCGGAAGCCTCCGCCTGGCAGAGCCCGGTACGTCACCGGAACCGGGCTAAATGATACGGCTCAGGACTGGTTAATACAGAGGCCTTACCATGTCACTATATACACAGATCGGAGGACGAGGAAGGTCACCAGGAGTCCGTACATCACCTGGAGGCAAAAAGGGAAAACTGCTTTAAGCAGAAGATACACCGATCCTGCAGCGGCCGGAGCTAAAATATATGAAACTTATATAGTAACCGCTTCATTACTGGGCAATATTCTGGTTTTGCCTTTTCATTTTTCACTCCCTGCCTTCCTAGAGCCATAACTTTTTTATTTTTCCATTCATATAGCTGTACGAGGGATTGTTAAGTGCACGTTCTAATGGCACCTTTTAATATCGCATACGATGTAGTAGGAAGCTGGAAAAAAAATTTCCAAATGGGGTGGGAACAAAAAAAAAAAAAAAAAAAACGCAATTATTTTTTATTTTTTTATTTATTTATTTTTTTTAAAATTTTTACGGCGTTCCCTTACCTTCATTTTCCGGATAAGTACGATTACTACGATACTACAGTTATTTAGTTTTTCTTGTGGTTTTTTTTTTTATTTGCATTTATTTTATTTTTTTATTTGCATTTGAATGGACCATTTAAAATTTTTTTTCAGTTACGCCATTCGCTGTATGGGATAAATATTTTAATATTTTAATAGTACTGGCATTTTTTGACACCGCAATGCCAATGATGTTTTATTTTTTTTCATATGTATATATATATTTTTTAATAGTTTTAATTTTTTTTTTAGGCCCCCCCCAAGAGGAAGAACACCTTCCCTGATCTCAGCCAAGAGAAAGTGGTCTGGTCCTGCCATAGTCACACTTAAAGGGTTATTCTCATCTTGGACAATGGGGTCATATCGCTAGTATATGTTCCCACTACTGGGACCTGCACCTATATTGTAAACGGGGCCCCCAACGTGAAGGAGGGCACACTGCGCATGCTCAGCCGCCCTCTATTCATTTCTATCGGAGCAGAGGGGTAGCTGCGCCTGGTGGTGGCCGGACCCTGGGAAACCTGGGGTCCTCCAGGCGCAGCGCTCCCCTCTCCAATCTCGATATAGGTGCGGGTCCCGCACCTATCAGACAATGGGGGCAACTAACTGCTGCAACTAAGGGGTTAAATGTCTGCGATTGACATTATCGCCAATCACAGACATTAGCCCCAGGTGTCTGCTGTGTGAAACAGAAGGCACCTGGCGGCTATGGCGACCGCTCCACTCTGGAGCAGGTGCCATATTTAAAGACCCTACCACTGAAGTATATAGTCGTACGGCGATAGGGAAGTGGATGAACCCGTCTACTCTCCTGACATGTCCGTTTTAGTAACCACTTGAGGGCATCTTCCCTCACAATTATATATTGTGTCACTCCTCTATTATTCCTACTAGAAGTCTGCAATAAAGGTCCAGATGGGTGTTACCAGTTGGCGATGTGTCCTTGCTCAGACAGACTATCCAATCAGTGCTGCTGGTGTCAGACTGTGCAGGGCTCAGGAATCATTCATAAACAATAAACATGTTTTTTTTTAAAAAAAATAGGCCGATACATTGTAACAAAACCTCATGGACTTGCGCTGAATTTAGCTCAATGTGTCATAAAACACAGTAACATTACCTGATGGAACACCGGCTCCTTCCATAGCAAATAAACCTGAGGAAGAAACACAACGGTTATTATTGACTCCAGTATTTGATTTTATCACGGTACTACACCACATGCTGATGTAGCTGAGCTCAGTCAGCTGAACATACCAGGTCATTAACCTTATAGGGGTTTTCTGAGATTTTTTTTTTTTTTTTTTACTGATGACCTATCCAGAGGATAGGATTCAACGAATGAAAACCCAATGAGGAACCTATGAAAAATACTGTCTGAATTTTCCCATGATGTCGTTGTTTCAGTTCATACAAAGTGCCACTAGAGGGAGCCATCTGCCAGCACTGCTACATCTACAGCTTACGGAATATGGCTCCACAGTCTGCAGACCCGGGGCTCAGAATTAAATATGGAGTAACTTTACCAATAAGTTCCTTAAAATCCATCGTGGCTTCATCTCCAGTCACTTCCAGAGCAGCATTTACAATTTAAGTCCTTAATAGACGTAATGGATTATGAATGAAACGGCTACCACACAGAGCCAAGTGCGACCATGACTTCTCCCACAATGCATTACAGCACGCTACGAGCTCTGCTACATCAGTTTCTGCACAAAAATGCATCCCGAGAGCTAACAGTTTTCCGGCAGAATTTTGAATGCAGCTCTGGATGTGAACGGTCTAGAAGGACGAGACAAAGTACATTATAGGTAAAACTCAAGAAATGCTAATTATATGCATAATTATTACTTACTGTAGTTACTATCACACTGAAAAGTATTAACAGGACGAGCAGCAAATAATTATAGGAGTTTCGGTACTTGAAACATTCGTATCTGGGGGAAAAAAAAAAAAAAAAAAGAGCAGAGCGTCAGAGGGTGTAAGACAGACTGATTGGGAGTGCAGTACTCCAGGACAGGGACACGGCAAAGGGTAAACTGTAATGATATGTTGCTAAGACAAATGTTTTGATTTATTGCATACAAAATAGCCCTTAGGTTGCCAGGAGATGGACTTGGGTCTGCCCCCTTTTCAGTTAGAGGTGGGAGTCCAGCTGAGTAAAAGTGAGGACCTGTGTAAGCTCCTCAGAGCTAGGCCTGAGCTCAGAGAATCTTCATCTCTGAGACTTCTACAGCCCAGGAAGCAACTTTACCATCAAAAGTCCTGCAAACAGAAGAAGTCCAGAATCTACAAGGCCGTGTATTGGAGTCAGTCAGCAAGGTACTGTGCACGTTTATGGCAGATAGACTTTGCTGCTGTGTGGGGAAACATTACTAATGCTTTGAGCTGGTTCGGCTGGCCGTGTCCTGTCCCTCAGCCTGGGAACTGCAGAAACATTCACAAAGAATCTCAATGCCTGCATAAGGTTCTGCAGAGAGATAGAGAGGAGTACTACCACCCTCATCATTGTTGCTATCCGTGTTCAGGGGGTTATGAGCAGTAAACATCAATGGAATCACATCCAGGGCTTAAATAGGAAGGCAAGGCCATTTAAGATCTGGATATGATGCCATCAGCGTTAATTGCCCATAAACTCCTGAAGAAGCCCTGTCGGGTGGGGGACCGGGGGAGCGTGCAAGCGTATAGCCGTTTTTATGGCTTGCTGTCACTAAGAAGTACAGTACATGGTCATATAGATTTAATAGCTCTTGCCACTGGGGAATTACCACTGTGAGTACTACTACCACCCTCAGGGCTAAAGCTACCACTCCAATCCTCCCCTGTCCTCTCCTGGGCTCGCTGCAGAAGCGTGTGGAGGGGGGGTCGGGGGATAATGACTCTGATAGTGGAAAGTGGTGGTGCACTTAGTCCAGATCCACACATGATAATTGTCATAAAGCATCAACTCCAGGGACCGTCCTACAAGAACCTGAACATTTACACATCTCCGCCACTAGATGGCAGCAGAGGAGCGCAGCAATGTAATAAGCCTTCTGTACACTAACCACACCTAAGCATCCAAAATAATAGAAATGTGTCAATAAACTCCAGGCGTCTGGGAACAGGAGGCGACAACTCTCAGGGGAGCGGCGGTGGCGGCCATGTTGGCGATATTTGTGGCGTACTCAATGTAGTACACAAGGCGTCACTTACAGGCAGTAGACGAACACGCTGCAGCTGTAGATCATGGGCAGTTCATCCAGAAGCTGCAGAGAGAAACAGAAAAAGAATATGAGGACGGATTTTAAAAAAAAGTTTAACCCCTTAGTGACCACTAATACGCAAATACCCTGGCAGTCGTGGAGGTGACAGTGCGCTTCCTTTCTAATGAAGGTCTGACATGTTTGTATGCCTAACATCGTGCTTGTCAGCTTCAGGGCTCATTCAGACGAGCGTATGCTGTCCGCAGTAATGTAGATCCGTTTTTTTTTGCGGATTTTGGCTCCGCAGAACCAATAAAACATCCTATTCTTGTCAGTGAAAATCAGGACGTGGCCCCATTGAACTCTATGGGTCCGCAAAAATGCGGAATGCAATCTGTTTTTTAACAGACATGCTGAAACCGTCAGCAAAAAAAAAAAAAAAAAAAAAAAAAACGGATCCGCATTTCTGCGGACAGCATATGGCTGTCGGAATGAGCCCTTACACTGACAGACATAATACACTGCAATACATAAGGAAGGCAGTGTATTAGGTCAGCAATTAAACAAGTCCTCTAGTGGGACCTATAAATATTATAATAAAAAATGTAATTAAAAAGTAAATTAAAAAATTTGGGGATTTATTTACAGAATAAAATAATCAAATAAGGTTTTTTGGGGGATTTTGATACTGATGGCCTGTCCTTACGATTGGTCATCAATATCAGATCGACGGGGGTAAAACTCCAGTGAGCGCTGTGGCCTCTCCCTCGGCCAATGACGTCACGTTCATTGGTCACATGATGGTGAATGGAGCTATGATGCAATACCAAGCACAGCCACTATCCAATGGACGTCGCTGTGTTTGGTAAGCTGTGGGGCGGCTGCAGCTCTCACTGGAGCGCTGTGGTCTCCTCAAACAGCTGATTGGCGGGGGTCTGACTCTCTGCACCCCCACCGATAAGCTGTTTGAGAAGACCATAGGTCATGTGACTGAGGAACGTGATGTCGCAGGCCTAGGAAGAGAGGCCGCAGCGCTCACTGAAGTGCTGTGGTCTCTTCACATAGCTGATCGGCGGGGATCCGGAAGTCTTACTTACAGGCCACTGGTATCAAAATCCCAGAAAACCGCTTTAATAACTTTTTACTAAATTATTTCATTTTTTCTGTAAAAAAAAAAAAAAAAAAAAAAAAGACAAGATGGATCTGAACTTTTCTGAGAATAGGCCATCAATATCAAAATCCCGGGTAACCTCTATATATTTTTCTTTTAACTATACGTAATTTGCATTACCACATCAGAGACGACACGTGCTAAAAAATTATCACGATATTTATCCCATTTAGGGCTCTTTCAGTCGGCCGTATGCAGTCGGCAAAAATGCGGATCCGTTTTTTTTGAGGACAGTTCAGCATGTCTGCAAAAAAACGGATAGCATTCCGTATTTTTGGCGGACCCATAGACTTCAATGGGGCCATGTCCTGATTTTTCACTGACAAGTATAGGACACGTTTCATTTGTTTTGCGGAGCGGTGGAATGGAAGAAAAGGCCCATAGAAGTAAATGGATCAGTATCTAATCCGCAAAAAAAAAAAAAAACGGATTCGCATTTTTGTTGACAGCATACGGCTGTCTGAAAGAGCTCTTAGTGAATAAAGACTAAAAAGTGATCAAAAAGTCCTATATATCCAAAAATTATAATGCTGCGAAAAAAAAAACAGTTCCCAGAAACTGCAAAAAAGTTACGTGTGTCAAAATATGACGACACAAAGCAATTTTATCTTATAAAAAAAAGGTATTGCTTATTTTATTTAAAGGGTTTCTGTCACCAGTTTTTTCGGTATGAATCAGGCTGACATTAGAGATGTGCTAATGTCACCTGATTCCAAATATATATCTGTTTTATTTACTGGTGCCCCCATTTTTATATAAAATGAACTTTTATTTTATGCTAATAAGGCCTAGAGGTGCAAGGGGCGTTACCCCTGCTCCTAGAGGCTCTGTTGATTGACAGGACCAGGCAGAGAAGAAACACTCCATTCACCATAGCTTTTAAGGACCTTCAATGATGTCATGACCATGTGATCAGTCACATGGTTTAGGAGACAGGCTGTTTGTGTGATCCTAACCATGTGACTGATCACATGGTCATGACATCATTGAAGGTCCTTAAAAGCTATGGTGAATGGAGTGTTTCTTCTCTGCCTGGTCCTGTCAATCAACAGAGCCTCTAGGAGCAGGGGTAACGCCCCTTGCACCTAGAGGCCTTATTAGCATAAAATAAAAGTTCATTTTATATAAAAATGGGGGCACCAGTAAATAAAACACATATATATTTGGAATCAGGTGACATTAGCACATCTCTAATGTCAGCCTGATTCATACCGAAAAAACTGGTAATAGAAACCCTTTAAACATAGTAAAACATTAAAAACACTATAAATTATGTTATTTCTACCACACAGTTAAATCTGTAACAACAAAATTCATTAAAAAAAAACAAATGCGGAAAATTGTATGACCCCCAAAAATGAATAATACATTATTATTATTAATAATAATAATAATAATAATAATAATTCATAAATGTTGTACATTACATTTACCCCCAAATGGCACAATTAGAAAAAACAACTTGTTTGGCTCTATGAATGCGACAATGAAATTAAAATAAAAAAAAAAAAAAAACCACTTGGCCTTCAGGGCCAAATACAAGCCAGAAACTAAGGGGTTAAAGAGAGGAGCTTAACAAAAACCTCTAAAAACGAACTGCGGCGTCCAGAAACAGATTTATCGCTGCGATTGTCCTGTTACTGCTCGTTTTATTTAAATGCAACTCTCTAAAACTTTATTTAAAAAACAAACAAACAAAAAAAAAACACAATCTCTGCTTGCTTGCAGTAAATGGAAATATTTTTGTCCGAAGCTAGAAACCTGTAGAGACTTAATACTTCTCACAGCTGAGGATTTGTTACAATTGTATCCAGTTTACACAATCCCCTGTGAGTGAAATAGAGCAGCGTCAGAAGTCTCTCTCCTGACAGTCTGTTACAGTGTGTCGGTGCAGGGGAGGCTCTGTTCACATTGAGCTATAACTTCACATGTGCTGATCTCATGGCTCCAAAATATGCAAACGTCTACACAGTCCCCAAGGTCAAGAAGAGAGCGGCCATCTTCTAGGATAGCAATCTCTGGCCAAGGAATACCAAGAACAGAGGAGGTCACAGCTCGTCAGTGCAGATCACAGTTCAGGACTCCGAGTGCCAGACTCCACCTGATAAGACGGATAAGAGGTACATCGCCTGCTATAGGGCGTGATCAGATTGATAGCAGCGCCGTGTACCAACACGATCAGACATTAGCATATTGTACAAGGCTGGGACAAACACCAGGACAATTCACATCTGACCAAAGAGACTCAATGTGCTATTCCTGTAAGGGCTGGACGTCAGTGTAATTGTATGCAAATGTCTGCAAGCACATAATATACTGTATATATACAGTATGTTCTAGGAATGTCCTACTAATCATACCCCAGGACAGAGCTCTAAATATTCTTCTAAACCTGGGATCAGCTTCTTCCAGTGTGAACTGTCACCTCTACTGAATAATGTACTTATATGTGAGCTGCCAAGAGAATGGGGGAAAAGGTAAAAGGCACTGCTTGAGGCACACTTCTGACCGACAACATCAGATCTGCTTGAAATCCATCCATATTCCTATGTACAAGAATATAACTACTATAATACTACCTCCTATGTACAAGAATATAACTACTATAATACTGCTCCTATGTACAAGAATATAACTACTATAATACTGCTCCTATGTACAAGAATATAACTACTATTATACTGCTCCTATGTACAAGAATATAACTACTATAATACTGCCTCCTATGTACAAGAATATAACTACTATAATACTGTCTCCTATGTACAAGAATATAACTACTATAATACTGCTCCTATGTACAAGAATATAACTACTATAATACTACCTCCTATGTACAAGAATATAACTACTATAATACTGCCTCCTATGTACAAGAATATAACTACTATAATACTACTCCCATGTACAAGAATATAACTACTATAATACTGCCTCCTATGTACAAGAATATAACTACTATAATACTGCTCCTATGTACAAGAATATAACTACTATAATACTGCTCCTATGTACAAGAATATAACTACTATAATACTGCTCCTATGTACAAGAATATAACTACTATAATACTGCTCCTATGTACAAGAATATAACTACTATAATACTACTCCTATTCACAAGAATATAACTACTATAATACTGCCTCCTATGTATAAGAATATAACTACTATAATACTGCTCCTATGTACAAGAATATAACTACTATAATACTGCTCCTATGTACAATAATATAACTACTACAATACTGCTCCTATGTACAAGAATATAACTACTATAATACTACCTCCTATGTACAAGAATATAACTACTATAATACTCCTCCTATGTACAAGAATATAACTACTATAATACTGCTCCTATGTACAAGAATATAACTTCTATAATACTGCTCCTATGTACAATAATATAACTACTACAATACTGCTCCTATGTACAAGAATATAACTACTATAATACTACCTCCTATGTACAAGAATATAACTACTATAATACTGCTCCTATGTACAAGAATATAACTACTATAATACTGCTCCTATGTACAAGAATATAACTACTATAATACTGCCTCCTGTGTACAAGAATATAACTACTATAATACTGCTCCTATGTACAAGAATATAACTACTATAATACTGCTCCTATGTACAAGAATATAACTACTATAATACTGCTCCTATGTACAAGAATATAACTACTATAATACTGCCTCCTATGTATAAGAATATAACTACTATAATACTGCTCCTATGTACAAGAATATAACTACTATAATACTACTCCCATGTACAAGAATATAACTACTATAATACTGCCTCCTATGTACAAGAATATAACTACTATAATACTGCTCCTATGTACAAGAATATAACTACTATAATACTGCTCCTATGTACAAGAATATAACTACTACAATACTGCTCCTATGTACAAGAATATAACTACTATAATACTACCTCCTATGTACAAGAATATAACTACTATAATACTACTCCCATGTACAAGAATATAACTACTATAATACTACCTCCTATGTACAAGAATATAACTACTATAATACTGCTCCTATGTACAAGGATATAACTACTATAATACTGCTCCTATGTACAAGAATATAACTACTATAATACTACCTCCTATGTACAAGAATATAACTACTATAATACTGCCCCTATGTACAAGAATATAACTACTATAATACTGCCTCCTATGTACAAGAATATAACTACTATAATACTGCCCCTATGTACAAGAATATAACTACTATAATACTGCCCCTATGTACAAGAATATAACTACTATAATACTGCTCCTATGTACAAGAATATAACTACTATAATACTGCCTCCTATGTACAAGAATATAACTACTATAATACTGCCTCCTATGTACAAGAATATAACTACTATAATACTGCTCCTATGTACAAGAATATAACTACTATAATACTGCTCCTATGTACAAGAATATAACTACTATAATACTGTTCCTATGTACAAGAATATAACTACTATAATACTGCTCCTATGTACAAGAATATAACTACTATAATACTGCCCCTATGTACAAGAATATAACTGCTATAATACTGTCTCCTATGTACAAGGATATAACTACTATAATACTGCTCCTATGTACAGGAATATAAATAGTTTTATATCTAGCGGTCTGTTACCTGCATTTCGTACTGCAGTGTCATGTGGAAGCACCAGGATCCCATCCCGACAGCTGCAAAACACAAGATTGCGGTAATCATTATATGTACAGCGATATCGCTCTCTCTATAGACTTCTATACATGGATGGGCTCCACATAGTCTATAGGGATGGTTTATATGGACACTGCTATACTGCATATATGCATGCTGGGAGTAGTAGTTCTACAGCATCGTTCATTCTACTCACCTGCTAAACCCAGGTAGGCGACCAGGTATCTGGTTTCTAGCCTGTTTTTAACCACTTGAGTGGCGCCATAGATGGGAGGTAGGATCATGATCAGGTTGCTGACTGTGTTCCCTGGAGAAAGAAGAAGATGGGGGGGGGGTAAAGTTATTATAACGCCATATACTCTGCTGCAGTGCATTGTGGGAGATGTCTTTTATTTACAATAGAGAACTAGGAAGCATCAGATATAAGCACTACAACCCCCACCGTGCACAAACTGGGCAACAGGGGAATAGAACTGGGCAGCCGTGCCATTCAGCAGTCTAAGACAGAAGGGTGACAACCCTGTATTAGTTGTAATAGTAGCATCAGTGGTTGTCACCACCAATGAGGCCAGGTGAGGCGATTGCCTAAGGTAGGGGAAAGAGGAGGGCAGCGGAAGGGCCATGGGCAATGACAACGGCTTCCATTGTGGCAAAGGGGTTAGGTTAAGAAATTGGCCCTATGGTCGTCACCCAGCTTTCCCAGGACCCATAACTATCATCAATAGGCCGACTGTCCACTAGGAAAGCTGGATGACAAAGGCTCGTAATGGCGGCCATATTAGAGGACTAAAAATGAGGGGCGAGTGCCCTTTAAGACGGCGTCGTCCTGCACAATCATGGTTAGGGGTTTGATATGTAAATGATCGGGACTGGATACCGGGGAAGGCGTCCATCACCAGGCGGCCGGTACATATTTCCATATCTGCCACAGGTTGCAGGACATTTTTTGCATGGATGCCTCCATACAATCCCACAATGCACCTCTGCAGAGGAAACGCCCCAGAGATAAGGAGACGTCTGTGTCCTCTCATCGGACGGGGGAGGGGGGCTCTGCATTTACTCAAAGTGAAATCGTTAAGTTCTTGTAAAGAGCCGAATCATGATATTAATTTGTGAAGTCAGTCGTTGCCCCTGACGACCAGGATACAAGGTCGGAGTAGGCGTCCAGACCTGACATTGTGTAACACTATGTACAGGGATGAAGGGATAGTGTAGCTCTCACACTGGCCACTAGAGGTCAGCGCTCTGCCGGCTGTTTGAACACAATGTCTCATTTTACAGCCTGCAGCAAAACAGAGCTGCGTGCCATAGAACTGGAGGCTGCGAGCTGCGCACAATCCAGCCGCTCCTTCATCAGGTTTCACAACAGTCAGTAATTACATTTTATTAAATCCTGACGGTGTCTAATGGTAATTAGGTGTCTGAAAATCACACCTCTGAGGGGGGAGGGGCTGCAGATCAATGACTCTGGGATCTATTTTTAATTCCTGTCTGTCCACCCGAGGAACAATCACAACCTACGTGTGTGAATTAGTAATTCCAATGTCTACAGCAGTCTGAAATCCGCCCTTCTTATCAGAGGTGGAGGCTGCTGCCTGCTCCCCATGCTTTACACTGCAGCTTTGCTCTATTACAGCACAGCTATGATAAGCGACTACCGTGTATATACATTCTCTATAGGAGCCTGAGGTAGTCTGAAATAGGCCACCTGGCTTATCAGTGAATGCTGCTCTGTCCCTCCCCTTGCTTTACACTGCAGCTTTGCTCCATTACAGCACAGCTGCATTCTCTATGAGTCTGGAGTAATCTGAAATAGGCCACCTGTCTCATCAGTGACTGCTGCTCTGTCCCTCCCCTTGCTTTACACTGCAGCTTTGCTCCATTACAGCACAGCTGCATTCTCTATAGGAGCCTGAGGTAGTCTGAAATAGGCCACCTGGCTTATCAGTGAATGCTGCTCTGTCCCTCCCCTTGCTTTACACTGCAGCTTTGCTCCATTACAGCACAGCTGCATTCTCTATGAGTCTGGAGTAATCTGAAATAGGCCACCTGTCTCATCAGTGACTGCTGCTATGTCCCTCACCTTGCTTTACACTGCAGCTTTGCTCCATTACAGCACAGCTATGAACAGTGACTACACAGTAGCTGCTGGATTCTTTAAAGGGGCCTGAAGTATTTGGGAATTGGTCACCTGTCTCATCACTGACTGCTGCTCTGTCCCTCCCCTTGCTTTACACTGCAGCTTTGCTTGTTGGCTCCATCCCCTTCACCATTGGTTTAGAACCTGTAAAAACAACGTGAGGAAGGCGGCGGGGGGGGGGGGGGCATCATCACAATGGAAAGGAGGATGGGGAGGGCAAAAAGTACCCGCCTCCTCTGTCCTGTCTGACATGTATTGCTCTATCCAAGGAGAAGGACCCCTGTTTGTTTCCCTGCTCTTATTCCTCCTGGAAATTTATGACCACAGTAAGAACTGGATGTTATCAGTTGGGGGGGCGTGTCCCTAGACACTCCGAGACCATCCAATCAGTGCTGACAGTAACCGACAGTGCAGGGACACATCCCTATGCCAAGGGGGTGTCGATTTACACATAAATTAGCAGGAGGAATAACAGAGGAACGGCACAAAGCAGAATTTTGAGAATAGATGCTCCAGAATTGTTATTTCGTGTTCGAACAGACATGTCAGGGGACCCCCTTAAAGTGACAGGTACGGTAATGTTATTTTACAGCGGGTGTGACCTGAGAAAAACAGGTCAGCGGAAAAAATTCTGCGGAAGGAGGCCCTGGCAGAGGTCATTACACACATGAGCGAGCGTCCCGCTACACGTCCCTCACGTGTCCCCCATTACCTTACAGGACATACAGCCTGCAGACCCTTCAAGGGCAGGTAGAGGTAAGTGGTTCATGTAAGTAGTACTGCAGTCCTTCCTTCGGCTGCATACACAAAACGGTACTCTGCAAAGTAGCGCAAGACCTGCACTTTTTTCCGCACTGTTAAATAAGGTCCCGTCTCTTTAAGGATTGGCTCATAGTCCGAGGCTAAATTCAATCGGCACGGGCACACACCCCGAGGATTAGAGGCACTCCGCAGAAATAGAAGGTGGCACATTGCTTTGGATCGGGATCAAACATTCGGGAAGATGTTTACCCAACATGATGAGAGGTAAGGGGAGCGGAACGCCCGCGCTGCTGCACAGAGGAGCGCTCCACCTGTACACACAGAGCACAATGGAGGGATCTGACGGCATGGCACCTCAGCCCGCCGCGCAAGTAGGGGCAGCACCCCCGACCTTTACACAGATGTGGGCACGGGCATGCACGCTCGGACAGGTTGTATTTAATTCAGTATAGGTCACCAATATCAGATCGGTGGGGGAAGGGTACAACTCCTGGTGTCCCAGCAGGGGCCCCGATGCCCAAACGGACCCTGTGGCCCATTCATATACCAAGCAATCTCAACCCAGGCCATACATTGTAGACATCTCTCAGCCGAATGCTCGTTCAACTCCCTTCTCTATACACCTGCATGCTCAGCCGAGAATGCCTGTGTTCTGCCAACTGCTGCCAGAAACCCATGGTGACGGCTTATTTCTAAAGAGCAGTATGAGTCGTGTAGTACCGCAATATACTGAAGGGAGGCGCTACAGGGCATCCACTTCAAATATACAGGTGTTTTACTGATCTGCTCATGCTGATTGGCTGAGTCTTCCGGGACTCTTTTGGCACTGTAGATTGAAGGCTGTTATATGGAAACCATCAGCAAGCAGGTCACTTGCTATTGATTGATCTTTTTTTTTATTTCCGAATGTACTCTAATGCTGACAGGTCATCACATACAGTGGGGGGGGGGGGGGGGGGGGGGAGTATTTAGTTGTGCAAGTTCTCCCACTTAAAAAGATGAGAGAGGCCTGTAATTGTAATGTTTTCAGTAAGTCTTCACAAGGTTGGCACACACTGTTGCTGGTATGTTGGTCCATTCCTCCATGCAGATCTCCTCTAGAGCAGTGATGTTTTGGGGCTGTCGCTGGGAAACACGGACATTCAACTCCCTCCAAAGGTTTTCTATGGGGTTGCGATCTGGAGACTGGCTAGGCCACTCCAGGACCTTGAAATGCTTCTTACGAAGCCACTCCTTCGTTGCCCTGGTGGTGTGCTTGGGATAATTGTCATGCTGAAAGACCCAGCCACGTTTCATCTTCAATGCCCTTGCTGATGGAAGGAGGTTTGCACTCTCACAATACATGGCCCCATTCATTCTTTCATGTACACGGATCGGTCGTCCTGGTCCCTTTGAAGAGAAACAGCCCCAAAGCACGATGTTGCCACCCCCATGCTTCACAGTAGGTATGGTGTTCTTTGGATACAACTCAGCATTCACTCTCCTCCAAACACAACGAGTTGTGTTTCTACCAAACAGTTCTACTTTGGTTTCATCTGACCATATGACATTCTCCCAATACTCCTCTGGAACATCCAAATGCTCTCTAGCAAACTTCAGACAGGCCCGGATATGTACTGGCTTAAGCAGGGGGACACGTCTGGCACTGCAGGATCTGAGTCCCTGGCGGTGTAGTGTGTTACTGACTGTCGCCTTTGTTACGTTGGTCCCAGCTTTCTGCAGGTCATTCACTAGGTCCCCCCATGTGGTTCTGGGATTTTTGCTCACAGTTCTTGTGATCATTTTGACCCCACAGGGTGAGATCTTGCGTGGAGCCCCTGATCGAGGGAGATTATCAGTGGTCTTGTATGTCTTCCATTTTCTAATTATTGCTCCCACAGTTGATTTCTTCACACCAAGCTGCTTGCCTATTGCAGATTCAGTCTTCCCAGCCTGGTACAGGTCTACAATGTTTTCTGGTGTCCTTCGACAGCTCTTTGGTCTTCACCATAGTGGAGTTTGGAGTGTGACTGTTTGAGGTTGTGGACAGGTGTCTTTTATACTGATAACAAACAGGGCCATTACTACAGGTAATGAGTGGAGGACAGAGGAGCCTCTTAACCTGTACGGCGCTGGAGCGATGCAGGGACATGACATCCACTCCCACGTGCAGCAGGCGTCATGGCCGGCAAGTCTCTGCTGTTTTAAACAGCAGAGACCTGCCGCTACCTACAGCAACCGGCAATAATGCCGATCGCGGTCAATAAAGGCATTAGATGCCATGATCAAGCGAGATCACGGCATCCAATAGCTGTAAAACCCGGAAGCACGCGCTTCCGGGTGTTGTGCAGACGTCGCATGTGGCCAATCGGGGTGTCTGCACTGGATTTGAAAGCTGTAAACCTCGCTGATGAGGGTTACCGCTTTCAATCTGCAATTCTTATTTTGGCCACTAGATGGCAGGCCAGGATAAGAAATGAGCAAATGGGACTTTAAAACTGCATTTTAAAATCCCTGATTGCTCAAAATGAAAAATTAAAAAAAAACAGTGTCTATATGCTCAAAAATGAGCTTTAAAATAATCGCAAAAAAATAAAAAAAAGTTAAAAAATATATAAAAATATAAAAGTTTAAATCACCCAGCTTTCCGTATACCTAAAAAATAAATACCTAAATAACAATAAATATAAACATCATGGGTATCACTGCGCCCGAAAACGCCTGTACTATCAAAATATCTAAAAAAAATTCCAATACGGCGAATTGCGTGATGGAAAACAGGGTCAAAATGGCCAATTTGCCATTTTTTCACTACTTCTCTTACTCAAAAAAATGTAGTAAAATGTGATCAAAAAGTCAAGCACACTCCAAAATACTATTAATAAAACTATGGATTGTCACGCAAAAAAAATGAGCCCCTAAACAGCTCAGTGGATGTAACTAAAAAAAGTTGTGGGGGTCGGAATATGACGAAGTAAAAAAAAAAAAAGAAAAGTTTTTTTCAAACTTTAAATTTACTTTTACACTATTTAAACGTAACAAACCTACACATATGGGGTATCGTTGTAATCGTACTGACCCAGAGAACAAAGGGCATGGGTCAGTTTTGCCACAAACGGAACTTCGTGGGAACAAGGTCTACCTGTAATGTCAATTACAGGCCGACCTCATCTTTATAAGTGGGAGAACTTGCACAATTGGTGGCTGACTAAATTCTGTTTTCCCCCAATGTTAGACCAAAGTTAAAAATAAGGAGAAATATTAGAGTCCGGATCTTGTATTTTATGACTACGGAATTGTAGGCGGCACAGGCTCCGGGATCGGTGAGCGCTGATAAGACAGAAGCCAAGATGTGACCAGTGGATGACAGAAGGAGGGACAAGGTGCAGGTTTTAGATTTTTGTGCAACCGATTTTGGTGGTGTAATTGTTCGGCTGTACGTTGGGGCGTGGAGGAGAGCAGAATAATCAGACACTGGTGTGGCGGCACTCCAGACGCCCGGCTCACACTCCACGCTCCTTATCAGCGAGGAGCCGGCTCTGGGACAGGCCATCCGGATTAATATTTCACCACAAGTGGCCTTCTGCCAGCCCTGCTCTCCTAATCAATGTCCGGACCTGCCGCCCCCACAGTCAGATGTTCACAGTGGATCCTAGAAATCTACTGGGATCAATGATCAACTATGTCATGTACAGAGAGAAGAGGAAGACCCCCCACATACTCCAGAGCTGCACTCGGGGGAGCACATTTACAGATTTGCGACTATTTTAGGTGTAAAATAGTTGCAAGTCTCCCTTTTTAACCGGCCGTGTAACAATATTTAGTCGCTCGGGCCGGTTTACGCCATGTCCGCCTGTTGGGACTCCGGCCTGGATACGTTTACTTGCATTTAGTTAATGTTAGCGAAAAATTACGGTAGCCAGACATAAGGACTGCCACAGAAGCACCTAATTTATGACATGCATCATAAACTAGACAAATCTAACGACAGCGCAGGGGAGAAACTAAGACTGGCATAAAAAGCTGGTCATAAAAATATATTCCCAACACTCTGCTGGTGGAGTCACTGGGGCACATTTACTACAACCAGCTTTTTATGTTGGTTAGAGTTTCCCCCCTGCGCTGCCGTTAGATTAGTCCAATTTATGAGGAGGCAGTTACATCCTGTATTATACTCCAGAGCTGCACTCACTATTCTGCTGGTGCAGTCACTGTGTACATACATTACTTATCCTGTACTGATCCTGAGTTACATCATGTATTATACTCCAGAGCTGCACTCACTATTCTGCTGGTGCAGTCACTGTGTACATACATTACTTATCCTGTACTGATCCTGAGTTACATCCTGTATTATACTCCAGAGCTTCACTCACTATTCTGCTGGTGCAGTCACTGTGTGCATACATTACTTATCCTGTACTGATCCTGAGTTACATCCTGTATTATACTCCAGAGCTGCACTCACTATTCTGCTGGTGCAGTCACTGTGTACATACATTACATTACTTATCCTGTACTGATCCTGAGTTACATCCTGTATTATACTCCAGAGCTGCACTCACTATTCTGCTGGTGCAGTCACTGTGTACATACATTACTTATCCTGTACTGATCCTGAGTTACATCCTGTATTATACTCCAAAGCTGCACTCACTATTCTGCTGGTGCAGTCACTGTGTACATACATTACTTATCCTGAGTTACATCCTGTATTATACTCCAGAGCTGCACTCACTATTCTGCTGGTGCAGTCACTGTGTACATACATTACTTATCCTGTACTGATCCTGAGTTACATCCTGTATTATACTCCAGAGCTGCACTCACGATTCTGCTGGTGCAGTCACTGTGTACATACATTACTTATCCTGTACTGATCCTGAGTTATATCCTGTATTATACTCCAGAGCTGCACTCACTATTCTGCTGGTGCAGTCACTGTGTACATACATTACTTATCCTGTACTGATCCTGAGTTACATCCTGTATTATACTCCAGAGCTGCACTCACTATTCTGCTGGTGGAGTCACTGTGTACATACATTACTTATCCTGTACTGATCCTGAGTTACATCATGTATTATACTCCAGAGCTGCACTCACTATTCTGCTGGTGCAGTCACTGTGTACATACATTACTTATCCTGTACTGATCCTGAGTTACATCCTGTATTATACTCCAGAGCTTCACTCACTATTCTGCTGGTGCAGTCACTGTGTACATACATTACTTATCCTGAGTTACATCCTGTATTATACTCCAGAGCTGCACTCACTATTCTGCTGGTGCAGTCACTGTGTACATACATTACTTATCCTGTACTGATCCTGAGTTACATCCTGTATTATACTCCAGAGCTGCACTCACTATTCTGCTGGTGCAGTCACTGTGTACATACATTACTTATCCTGTACTGATCCTGAGTTACATCCTGTATTATACTCCAGAGCAGCACTCACTATTCTGCTGGTGCAGTCACTGGGTACATACATTACTTATCCTGTACTGATCCTGAGTTACATCCTGTATTATACTCCAGAGCTGCACTCACTATTCTGCTGGTGCAGTCACTGTGTACATACATTACTTATCCTGTACTGATCCTGAGTTACATCCTGTATTATACTCCAGAGCAGCACTCACTATTCTGCTGGTGCAGTCACTGGGTACATACATTACTTATCCTGTACTGATCCTGAGTTACATCCTGTATTATACTCCAGAGCTGCACTCACTATTCTGCTGGTGCGGTCACTGTGTACATACATTACTTATCCTGTACTGATCCTGAGTTACATCCTGTTTTATTCTCCAGAGCTGCACTCACTATTCTGCTGGTGCAGTCACTGTGTACATACATTACTTATCCTGTACTGATCCTGAGTTACATCCTGTATTATACTCCAGAGCTGCACTCACTATTCTGCTGGTGCGGTCACTGTGTACATACATTACTTATCCTGTACTGATCCTGAGTTACATCCTGTTTTATTCTCCAGAGCTGCACTCACTATTCTGCTGGTGCAGTCACTGTGTACATACATTACTTATCCTGTACTGATCCTCAGTTACATCCTGTATTATACTCCAGAGCTGCACTCACTATTCTGCACGTCACATATTTCAGAAAAACCCCTGTATTCAGCCAATCCTGGAAATTCTTATGACGTAATAAAACAAGAAACAAAACTTCTTGCTTTTGGCAGGAAAAATAATAAACAGGAGCACAATGGGGGGGGGGCGCTGCGGGAAGTCCGGCCGCGGGAGATCCCAGTCTGACCTGTGTTATCAGGGCGCGTGAATGGATATGGGCACAGCAAGCACAGGGATAAACTGTGCGCCATACTACTCACTACAGGGGGCAGGGGCAGCCACACAGGGAATATTCCAAATTGTTACATTGTGTAAAAAATAAACAAATAAAAACTGAAACATTGTCAGTGCAAATGTATTCACCCCCTCTGCTATGTCACCCTTAAGATCTGCTCCAACCAATTTTCGCACATCACACATTATTTCATATCAGAAATAAGACTCTGGATAGGTCATCAGTATCTGATCGGCGGGGGTCCGGCACCCGGGATCCCCGCTGATCAGCTGTTTAAGAAGGCAGAGGCACTGGCAGGAGCGCCGCAGCCTTCTGGTTGTTTCCCGCAGACCCAGTGACGTCACGACTAGTATCACTGGCCTGGGCACAGGTATCAGACCCCCGCCGATCAGATGCTGATGATCTGTCCAGCCAATGGCAGGCAGCGACAAGGACGAGCATCGTGGGAAGTCTCGTACATGTCCCCACCTGCCATTGGCTGCATACACTGCGGACCCCTATCGAAATCCGGCAAAGGGCAAGGGAGAGCATCAGGAGTCAGCTTCACCCATTGCAACGCAGGTGGACCCGGTTATCATTGACTTCAATGGTAGCTGCACTGAAGTTACCAGGTGCGTCCACTACGCAATGGACGCAGCCGGGGAGTTTGGGTGCCGGAGTAATGGACGCAGCCGGGGAGTTTGGGTGCCGGAGTAATGGATGCAGCCGGGGAGTTTGGGTGCCGGAGTAATGGATGCAGCCGGGGAGTTTGGGTGCCGGAGTAATGGATGCAGGAGTAATGGAGGGAGCCGGGAAGTTTGGGTGCCGGAGTAATGGATGCAGGAGTAATGGAGGGAGCCGGGGAGTTTTGGTGCCGGAGTAATGGATGCAGGAGTAATGGATGCAGCCGGGGAGTTTCAGTGCCGGAGTAATAGATGCAGCCGGGGAGTTTGGGTGCCGGAGTAATGGATGCAGGAGTAATGGACGCAGCCGGGGAGTTTGGGTGCCGGAGTAATGGACGCAGCCGGGGAGTTTGGGTGCCGGAGTAATGGACGCAGCCGGGGAGTTTGGGTGCCGGAGTAATGGACGCAGCCGGGGAGTTTGGGTGCCGGAGTAATGGATGCAGGAGTAATGGAGGGAGCCGGGGAGTTTGGGTGCCGGAGTAATGGACGCAGCCGGGGAGTTTGGGTGCCGGAGTAATGGACGCAGCCGGGGAGTTTGGGTGCCGGAGTAATGGATGCAGCCGGGGAGTTTGGGTGCCGGAGTAATGGATGCAGGAGTAATGGAGGGAGCCGGGGAGTTGGGTGCCGGAGTAATGGATGCAGGAGTAATGGAGGGAGCCGGGGAGTTTTGGTGCCGGAGTAATGGATGCAGGAGTAATGGATGCAGCCGGGGAGTTTCAGTGCCGGAGTAATAGAATGCAGCCGGGGAGTTTGGTGCCGGAGTAATGGATGCAGGAGTAATGGACGCAGCCGGGGAGTTTGGGTGCCGGAGTAATGGACGCAGCCGGGGAGTTTGGGTGCCGGAGTAATGGACGCAGCCGGGGAGTTTGGGTGCCGGAGTAATGGACGCAGCCGGGGAGTTTGGGTGCCGGAGTAATGGATGCAGGAGTAATGGAGGGAGCCGGGGAGTTTTGGGTGCCGGAGTAATGGACGCAGCCGGGGAGTTTGGGTGCCGGAGTAATGGATGCAGCCGGGGAGTTTGGGTGCCGGAGTAATGGATGGATGCAGGAGTAATGGAGGGAGCCGGGGAGTTTGGGTGCCGGAGTAATGGATGCAGGAGTAATGGAGGGAGCCGGGGAGTTTTGGTGCCGGAGTAATGGATGGAGCCAGAAAGTTTCGGTGCCGGAGTAATGGATGCAGCCAGGGAGTTTGGGTGCCGGAGTAATGGATGCAGCCAGGGAGTTTCAAAGTCCTGGATAGTCCTTATAATAACATTCCCTAGGACCGGGTGCCCTGGATCCTCCCTGATTTATCTCCATAAATGAAGCGTCAGCTCTTCACACGAGCTGTGGGACTGGAGTATGTGATTACGGCAGGACGCTGTGATGTCATCCTGCTCCTTACTCCACCCAACTGACATCACCTCACCTGTCACCCATGTTCTTGTGGGGGAGGGGGGCCCAGCAATCAGTGCCCCACAGGGACCCGCCGCAGGATCCTGACTGCTATAAACCCAGATAAAGAGGCAGCGATAATCTGCAGGGCAAGGTTCAGGAAGTGTCAGATTAGGGCTGAAACGATTCATCGATATTCTCGATGAATTCGACACAAAAAAATCCTCGATGCAGTTTTCCTGCATCGAGGATTCGTTTAAATCACGTGACAACAGAGGGTGAGTGAAAAAAGGCTTTCACTCACCGCTCCGTGGCCTCCTGTCGGCACCGCGCTACATTGGCTTCACACACAGTGTCAGCGCGCGCTGCCTTACGCTGTGTGTGACGTCAGCCGGCCCCTCCCACCGAATGCTGGGAAGAAGAAGCGGACAGCAGTGTGGTGAGCGGACCCTGCCTGGTAAGGTAAGTCTGCGCTCCAGATGGCGACCCCCGCTGCAGACAGCCTAGTATCAGAGAACATGAAGCTCGCTGCTGTCAGCGCGCTCCATGTTTCCTGAGCAGCATAGGGCAGAAGCAAGATCTTCCTCCCCCTGTGCTGCCACCAATGAGCGGAGTAGCGGAGGGGCTGTGGCCACTGCGCCACCAATGAGGAGCATGCTGGTTTGCGTAATCAGTTAATCCAGGCGGATCCGGGCCTGCTTGGGCAACTGTGGGCCATAGAATGTGAGTCCCGACCGTGAGGATGGGCCCCGTCCCAGGACAAGGCATGGACCAATGCCCAGAGCAGCTTACCCGGTCACCTAATAGCTGTAGAGAATAAGGAGCTCCCTGTGCCCGTCCTTGGTGCCCAGGACCCTGCTGGAGGGTAACACTGGATTACCTGTGCGCTGCCATCACTGTGACCCTGTGTGCCAGTGGCCAAGTCCAGCATACCCAGACAGTAGGAGGAGGCCTGAAGCAGAGGTCATGATGTGTACATCCCACAAAAATATTTCTTGCCTATTCACAGGATTGATGATTAATGTCAGATCATGGTTGCAGGTCTGACCTATGGGTCCCCCTGTGATCCCAGCCGAGAACAGAGGTCCACGAGACCATAGAGCTCATGTCAGTCCACCACCTCTCCATTGACTTCTATGGGGCTGGTGTAGACAGCTCTCCAGGAGTTCATAGAGGAACCTGGCTGCACCCAACAGTCAGACATCCAGCGATCTGACATTTAGTTCTAGTCCCTGGGGGGGGGGGCTAATAGTAAATAAAAAGTACAAAAAGAAAAAAACAAAACAAAAAAGCACCAATATATTAATTTTAAGGGCCCATTCACATGACCATGTGAATGCATCTATTCCACAATTTTTTGGAATAGATGCGGTTGCATTCTGGTCGGTGACTCGGTGTGCAAACTTGCTGCGGCTCTGCAAGAAATTTAGAGCAATAGTGGACAAGAATAAGCATTTTTAAACAGGGCACCCAGCCGTGTGTCCCGCAGCAGCTTGGGCCAGGTTCACATTGCAGTGTGAACAATGGCACTCGGATCGTTTGGCAACTGGCTGGAGTCCAGACAAAAAAATGCTATCACTGTGCAGCATTTTTTGTCTGGGGTAAAGCATTCTGTATCCCCATTACAGTCAATGGGCATCCATGATCCAGCTATGACAGAACAGACTGACAACAGAGTTCACAACATAGCCTTAGATAATGGATACACAGAAGAGCAGCCTGCTGTATATACCATATTGGTTATAGCCGCATACTCCAGCTGCTGTATGCTCTCATTGACTATAATGTGGTCCAGGGCAGGCCATCTGTCCATGTTCTAGCTGACACGATGGGTATGGTCAAAACAAAAAACTCTACTTGAAGCATATTTTTAGTAGTATCCAGCCACAACCCAGCTTGAACGCTGTAACAAGGCCGGACCCTATTACAGTCAATCACTGCAGCAGCCGGCAGTATCCAGTTATACCTGATACGGTACATTCAGGCTGTTCTTCTGACAGAATGTATACTGTATCTGTGAAAGAAGCCTTATGTGTATTCAAATCACTGTGTACCACTGTAAGTAGTAAGAAATATTGTTTTTATAAAGCAATACGTTATTTTAAGATGTTTTTTCTTATTAGAGTACTCGATTAATCGTTGGAATAATCGATAGATTACTAAAATAATCGTTTACTGCAGCCCTATGTCAGATCATTGCACCCACGGAAGAAGATTTTCTTAAAGGGCCAGTAATCCTAAAAGCCGCAGACCCCATTCTGCACCTGTATGTGCTTTATATTGGACGTTTCAATTTCAAGATCTCCGCTTGCAGCCAGCGAGTAGAATCATTGCTCTGAGGGGACTGTAAGGGTCTGTTCACACGTCGCAGTCCTATCACGTTTGGCTTTTCTTCTTCCCAGCCCTGCAGACGACAAGCTTTAAGACTCCCACTGTAAACTGGAATGTTTCCATTCACTGACAGCAAGCAGTGACAGAACCAGGAAGAGTTATATTTCACAACTCCATGACCTTCAGATTGTCTCTTTGCAGAGGTCAGAGCTCCAGACATAAGTAAATGATAACATTTTGCCTGCCTGCAGTTGCCACTAGAGGGAGCTCCCTGCATACAGTTTATACAATATGCATTACGCTCCCCCTAGTGGAGGCTGCAGGTTATTGTACAACTATGTCTATGGATCTGGAGCTGTGAAGAAACGGACATTGATACCTCACTTAGTGCAGGTCTATGGGCTGCCGCCATCTTCCACAGTGTAGCATGCATCTCCGGATAGGAGCCCTCAGGAAGACTGGTGGTGGCGGGTATCTGCAGGACGGTGTAAGCGTGAGCTGGAGAGGTGGGGGCAGTGAACGCGGCATGTAGCAGAGGACTGATAAGTGCTATCCCCGGTCAGATGTAAATGATCGGTCTGTTATACAAATGAGGACGAGAGGAGAAGGGAGCGGCTGACGGCTCTGTCCGTAACCACCGGGGTTCTGCTCCTTACATCTGATGGAGGCGTCTTGTGAGGCTCCTCGAGCGCGCTGCCCTCCGCACCTCGTATCACACGACCAGTTCTCCCACATTAGTGTGCGCATTCCTCAAAGCCCGGCGAACCTGAGCAGCAGGTCTGCTCTGTATTATCACTGTGGGCCCCTAACAGTCAAAAGTGACCCCTGCAGCAATCAAGCTGAATCCCACAGTATGTTATCCACCACTGCCTTATGTACTCAGAGACTGCACCAGCAGAATAGTGAGTGCAGCTCTGGAGTATAATACAGGATGTAACTCAGGTTCAGTACACAATAAGTAATGTAATGTATGTACACAGTGACTGCACCAGCAGAATAGTGAGTGCAGCTCTGGAGTATAATACAGGATGTAACTGAGGATCAGTACACAATAAGTAATGTAATGTATGTACACAGTGACTGCACCAGCAGAATAGTGAGTGCAGCTCTGGAGTATAATACAGGATGTAACTCAGGTTCAGTACACAATAAGTAATGTAATGTATGTACACAGTGACTGCACCAGCAGAATAGTGAGTGCAGCTCTGGAGTATAATACAGGATGTAACTCAGGATCAGTACAGGATAAGTAATGTATGTACACAGTGACTGCACCAGCAGAATAGTGAGTGCAGCTCTGGAGTATAATACAGGATGTAACTCAGGATCAGTACAGGATAAGTAATGTATGTACACAGTGACTGCACCAGCAGAATAGTGAGTGCAGCTCTGGAGTATAATACAGGATGTAACTCAGGTTCAGTACACAATAAGTAATGTAATGTATGTACACAGTGACTGCACCAGCAGAATAGTGAGTGCAGCTCTGGAGTATAATACAGGATGTAACTCAGGATCAGTACAGGATAAGTAATGTATGTACACAGTGACTCCACCAGCAGAATAGTGAGTGCAGCTCTGGAGTATAATACAGGATGTAACTCTGGATCAGTACAGGATAAGTAATGTATGTACACAGTGACTGCACCAGCAGAATAGTGAGTGCAGCTCTGGAGTATAATACAGGATGTAACTCAGGATCAGTACAGGATAAGTAATGTAAGGTATGTACATAGTGACTGCACCAGCAGAATAGTGAGTGCAGCTCTGGAGTATAATACAGGATGTAACTCAGGTTCAGTACACAATAAGTAATGTAATGTATGTACACAGTGACTGCACCAGCAGAATAGTGAGTGCAGCTCTGGAGTATAATACAGGATGTAACTCAGGATCAGTACAGGATAAGTAATGTAATGTATGTACACAGTGACTGCACCAGCAGAATAGTGAGTGCAGCTCTGGAGTATAATACAGGATGTAACTCAGGATCAGTACAGAATAAGTAATGTATGTACACAGTGACTGCACCAGCAGAATAGTGAGTGCAGCTCTGGAGTATAATACAGGATGTAACTCTGGATCAGTACAGGATAAGTAATGTATGTACACAGTGACCGCACCAGCAGAATAGTGAGTGCAGCTCTGGAGTATAATACAGGATGTAACTCAGGATCAGTACAGGATAAGTAATGTAATGTATGTACACAGTGACTGCACCAGCAGAATAGTGAGTGCAGCTCTGGAGTATAATACAGGATGTAATACAGGATAAGTAATGTATGTACACATGACTCCACCAGCAGAACAGTGAGTGCAGCTCTGGAGTATAATACAGGATGTAATACAGGATAAGTAATGTATGTACACATGACTCCACCAGCAGAACAGTGAGTGCAGCTCTGGAGTATAAGTATCAGTACATGGTAAATACTCCTTTAGAGCAGTAATAATATTAATACAAGGCCGGGATGCAGAAAACAGCTGGAGCATGAAAGACGCCCAGAAACGTCCACTGAGAAGAAGATCAGAGAGGAGACATTAAATCAGCACATGGGAGGAAAGACTGGATCACAGCAGATAAGGGAGGCACTCCGCTGCCAGGTACTGAAAAGCTTCACACGTGCTGATCATCTCTGGGGAAAAGTCCAAGTGTAACTCCACCCGACCACAAGACCCGTGATCTTACTCCAGACTCCACATCACAACTTCTACAAATACGAGACCCCAGTGCTGTAAACAGGGGCAACCAATATGGCGGCACTTTTGTTTTCAAATGACTGTAGGTACTTTGAATTTACTACTATTACTACTGACGGTTTTAAGTCATGGGTGGAAATCCCCTTTAAGGCAGCCTTCCCCTTTAAGCAATTAAGTAAGGCAAAGTGCAGCTTCCGACCGATCCTGGCTGCTGAAGTCATAAATGGCGCGCACACAAGGCCGCGGAGAACACTTGGGAGACATTCAGATACAATATGATAAGAGCGAGCTAAGTATTCTAGGTATGTGGGGGGAGACGGAGCGGAGCCGCCATAACTTCCTCTACGATTTGGGTCATTACGGAGAAATCAAATACGTTGCACGTTGTACGTTACAGCTTCCGATGGCGTGGGCGCAAACCCTGAGACCGCGCCGCACAAAACGGATGCGGACCCATTCATACGGACGTGTGAACGTACCCTAATGGCATTCTGGACCTGTAAAGGCTCTGGACAGCAAGCAGAGATCTTGACAATGGCGCAGAATCGGAACACAGTCTGCGGAGACCAATGTGTTGATCGATGGAGGTCGGGGTGCAGAGACCCCCCCTATCGCTAAAATGAAGGGGCAGTCTAGTATTGATTAACCCCTTGCTTGCACCTAGGGCCGAGTGTGTAGAATACTCGCAGGACGGGGGAGGGGTGGGTGGACCTTGTACCCGGACGAGCGGTGACAATGCAGGATGGGCCCTTTTATCTGGCGGGTAATGAGGGAAGGGGACGCCCAGTGGCAGCATCTCCGCCGCTTCTGGCTACTGTAATGATTTACAGACGTCGCCAGCCGCGTGAGTAAAGCATGGAGGACGATTCTGTACAGGGCAGATCTTAAAAGCCGCATTGTTCTCCCATCAGTGGTTAAAAAACTACAACTCCCAGCATGCCCTGGAGACCGGTGGGTGTAACAGTAACCTGGAAAGTACAGC